>JAPMUY010001278.1:135000-177452 GCA_026901105.3 Galaxias olidus
GGGCATGGTGTGATGTGTGTGAGGGGGTGGGGGGTTATGGGGAGTATGGGGGGGCAGGAGGTGGTGTGTGTGTGTGGGGGGGGGGGGAGTTATGGGGGGGCAGGGGGTGATGTGTGTGTGTGTAGGGAGGGGGCATGGGGGAAGGGGGTGATGTGTGAGTTGGGGGGGTATTGGGGGGTAAGGTGGTGATTTGTGTGTGTTGGGGGGGTTATGGGGGTTATGGGGGGTGGATAAGGAGGGGGGGGGGGGCAGACAACAGATAAGAAGTAGAAGAGAACACATCACCATCAGCAGGTGAAGACCGGCCCTGTTACGTAACGAGCACGACGAGCTGGTGTTATCGCTGGAGAAGAGGATGAGGATGAAGAACTGGGTGATATCCAGAAGACATTTATGTACAGCAGAGGAGATGACAGGAGAGGAGAGGAGAGGAGAGGAGAGGAGAGGAGAGGAAAGGGAGGGAGAGGAGGGGAGGGTTTTTCAGTGGGTGGTGCTTCACTGGTGTCAGTAAATGTTCAGGCTTTACTAAATCAGGCAGCAGCCCAGAGACAAAGATGAACAGAGAAGAGAGAGAGAAAAACAGAGAGAAAGAAAGACAGAGCGAGCAATAGGGAGAGACAGAGAGAGAGAGAGAGAGAGAGAGAGAGAGAGAGAGAGAGAGAGAGAGAGAGAGAGAGAGAGAGAGAGCGAGAGAGAGAAATACAGGGACAGTGAAAGAAACTGATAGACATGGAGAGAGAAAGAAAGAGAGAGAGAAAGGTAAAGACAGAGAGAAAGAGAGAGATTAAAACAGAGAGAGAGAAAGAGATGGAAATAGACAGAGGGATCTGCTCTTTCTCAAGTAGAAAACCGATACATCTGATGCGTGTTGCTTTTCACAACAGTATCTTATACAGCAGATTATTATCAGAGGAATGTATTATACAGCAAAATAATATCAGTTATATAATACACAACAGATTAAGATAAGAAGTATATATTATACAACAGAATATCAAAGGTATATATTACACAACATATTTATCTATTCTATGATAACATCTCAGTGCTGCATGTTTTTATAATTTCTAATTACAACACCAGTCATTTTTACATGCTTATGATATGCAGAACAGCAGTCTATGTTACATGCTTACGATATACATTAAATAAGTCTATGTTACATGCTTATGATATACACTAAATAAGTCAATGTTACATACGTTACATGCATATGATATACATTAAATAAGTCTATGTTACATACTTACGATATACATAACATCAGTTTGTTACATGCATATAATATACATTAAATGAGTCTATGTTATATGCATATGATATACATTAAATAAGTCTATGTTACATGCATATGATAGACATTAAGTAGGTCTATGTTACATGCATATGATATACATTAAATAAGTCTATGTTATATGCATATGATAAACATTAAATAAGTCTAATGCAGAATTTAACAGCATTCTATGCCTGTCCTTCACCAGTCCCACCCTCGTTAAGTAAATATCCGATGAGGTGGTACATCAGTACATCATTACAACCGCCATGGATTACATAGAATCCATGTCACTGTTAAACCACTGTGACTGTCTGTCAGATTGCACGCACACACACACACACTCACCCCAGCAGTAGCTCAGGTGAGCGGTACCATCTGGTAGCAACATATTCTGTGTAGTTTGCATCCGTGCCCTCGGACAGGTTCCGGGCAAACCCTGTAACAGACATCACCACATCTGTTAAGAACTAGTATAAATATACTAAACAATTATTAATATGCAAATATATCAAGCGCTCAAAAAGTGTGTTTCATAAATATATATCCGACCGGTCTCCGGCATTTCATCACAGCCTGACACTGTGAGCTGCAGAGTAAAATAAGCTTTGAGGTTGAGGTTAGCATCACCCTGACTACGCGATCAAGGCTACTTTGACAGGTGCCAGAGAACGAGGTGTGGACATGCTGGTGCACAGGGACATTAGCATCAGAGACGCCATGAGCCAGCACAATGAACAGCTACAACACTGAATACAAATCACCTCAGATTACTCACTGGCTAAAGGTTAAGCTATGCTAACACCTCTCAGCTGAGATTAATCACTCAGGCTACCTGAGGCTAGCCATTTTATGCTACACTAAAACAACTCAGCTATTCTTACTCTTACTCTTAGGGGTTAGGTAAGGTTAGCAATGCTGAGAACTGTGTCCTGCGCTCTACACACATGAATGCAAGGCAATGATATACAATGCTAACACCTCTGCCCTGCTAACTCAATTGGGGTATGAATGCTAGGCTATGCTAGACAACGCTTACACCTCTGCCATGCTAACTCAATTGGGGTACAAATGCTAGGCTATGCTATAGCAACCCTCAGCTCTTTTTACTCACTGGTGCTACTACAACAGAAAACTATTCCATGCTAATATCTTGATCACTATTCTAGCATCAGAATGCAATGGTGTAATTATAATGATTTTTTATGCCATTTTCAGTTAAGATATGACCATATAAGGAATGAATAAAGTCACACCTTGATAAAGACTGTCAAGATAGATTGCCATGCATGTCACTTGAAGATAGGTGTTTTTATTTTCCAGATGAAATAAGGTTGTTGGGTTTTTGGTTCATTTTGAAATTGAACACAGCAACCATTTCAACGAGCGTCTTCTAATTTCACACTGTAACACCTCCTCGACTCACAGTGCTTTTACCCTTTTCCTGAATTAATTAATCAATCTGAATATATGCACCAATTCTTTATTCTTTGTGTAATGCCAGAGAGCGGACTTCTCTCTTTCTGGATGAGTGCCTCTAAACGCACTGGCCATGACAGTCTCTTAACGCACTGGCCATGACAGTCTCTTAACGTACTGACCATGACAGTCTCTTAACGTACTGACCATGACAGTCTCTAAACGTACCGACCATGACAGTCTCTAAATGTACTGACCATGACAGTCTCTAAATGTACTGACCATGACAGTCTCTAAACGTACTGACCATGACAGTCTCTAAATGTACTGACCATGACAGTCTCTAAACGTACTGACCATGACAGTCTCTAAATGTACTGACCATCACAGTCTCTAAACGTACTGACCATGGCAGCCTCTAAACGTACTGGTCATGACAGCCTCAAAACGTACTGGTCATGGCAGCCTCTAAACGTACTGGTCATGACAGCCTCAAAACGTACTGGTCATGGCAGTCTCTAAACGTACTGACCATAACAGTCTCTAAACATACTGGACATGAGGGCCTCTATAGGTCGAGATTTGGTCCATATATTTAAGGCCAGCCCCATCTTAACAAGCACCAACAAATTAACGGCCGTCCTACATTAAACCAACACAACCTAACACTTTGTGCAGCAGACAGGCCCTCACTAAAGGGTCAGGTTTAAGGTTAGGGTTAGGGTTAGACAGGCCCTCACTAAAGGGTCAGGGTCAGGGTTAGGGTTAGGGTTAGACAGGCCCTCACTAAAGAGTTAGGGTCAGGGTTAGGGTTAGACAGGCCCTCACTAAAGGGTTAGGGTCAGGGTTAGGGTTAGACAGGCCCTCACTAAAGGGTCAGGGTCAGGGTTAGGGTTAGGGTTAGACAGGCCCTCACTAAAGGGTTAGGGTCAGGGTTAGGGTTAGACAGGCCCTCACTAAAGGGTTAGGGATAGGGTTAGACAGGCCCTCACGAAAGGGTTAGGGTCAGGGTCAGGGTTAGGGTTAGGGTTAGACAGTCCCTCACTAAAGGGTTAGGGTCAGGGTTAGGGTTAGACAGGCCCTCGCTAAAGGGTCAGGGTTAGGGTTAGACAGGCCCTCACTAAAGGGTTAGGGTTAGGGTTAGACAGGCCCTCACTAAAGGGTTAGGGTACTCACCAAAGTCACAGAGCTTCAGGACGTCGTCCGAGCTGATTAGAAGGTTCTCTGGCTTAATGTCTGTAGGGACACAAGACAAATTGGTAATATGTATACATATAATAATAATAATAATAATAATAATAATAATAATAATAATAATAATAATAATTATTATTATTATTATTATAATAATAATTATTATTATTATTATAATAATAATTATAATAATAATAATTATAATTATAATAATATAATGTTGGACAGTCAGTCATTGAGGCTTAAAGTTTGTGGAAACACAGGACAAACTGGTTGATGTAATACGTTAAGACAGTCAGGGAGACAGTCAGACCAGCCAACTAACTGGCTTTTAATCAGACTGAGACACAAGCAGACATTCAGTACATTCATACATAGACAGACAGACAGACAGACAGACAGACAGACAGGCAGACAGGCAGGCAGGCAGACAGGCAGGCAGGCAGGCAGGCAGGCAGGCAGGCAGGCAGGCAGGCAGACAGGCTCTGACCTCGATGCACGATCTCGTTCTTGTGGCACCAATGGATGGCTTTAATCAGCTGGTAGATGTAGCTGCGGACTTTCTCCAGAGGTGCTCCATTGGGCATATCCTCCAGCAGCTCCAACATGTTCTACAGAACCACAGCAGAACCACAACATGTTCTACAGAACCACAACATGTTTGACAGAACTCCAACAGAACCACATCAGGTTCAACAGAACCCCAACAGAACCACAACATGTTCTACAGAACCCCAACAGAATCAAAGCATGTTCTACAGAACCCCAACAGAACCACAACATGTTCTACAGAGCCACAACATTGGGCCATGGGTCAATACTCCTTAGTCTTCTCTACAGGCAACAGGAGCAGATCCTTCCCATACGAACATACACATAGGAAATACAACCGGTTTTACTGCGTTGTGTTGTGTTATATTGTGCTGTGCTGTGCTGCAAGGTAGTGTCTATGTAAATTGATGTGTTGTACTGTAAGGCGTTGTGTTGTAAAAGTTGTACAGTGTGCAGTGTCGACCTTTTCCACATATTCAAAGACCAGGTAGAGTTTCCCCCGTCGGCGGAAAGCTTCCTTCAGCTCCACGATGTTATCCTGCTTCAACATCCGCAGCATCTTAAGCTCCCGAAGAGTGGTCTCCTTCACCTCCTCATTCTCTGTACGCAGGGAGTAACAGGGGGAGGGGGGCAGAATGGGAGGAGTGGGACGGGGGGGGGGGGGGGGGGGGGGGGGGGTGATTGGGGCGGGGTGAGATGAGATTCCAACCTAGCCTAGCACAACATTCCTGTCCTAGGCCACATCCTAAACACACCTGTCTATGAAATATGAATATGGCTGTGGTCTGTGGGCCCTGCAAAATCTCTATGATGCACAGGTCTTACATTGCGATTTCAAGAAATGCTCTCAGCCTACAATAGATTAACATTCAATGTTAAATTAAATAATTGACATTAACAACCTACATTTAAAGTACATGACCAGTCTCCATAATATTAGTAGTATTTGTAATATTATTGTTAGTAGTAGCAGTATTTATAGTAGCAGTAGTGTAGTAGTAGTAGTGGTAGTAGTAGTAGTAGTAGTAGTAGTAGTAGTAGTAGTAGTAGTAGTAGTAGTAGTAGTAGTAGTAGTAGTAGTAGTAGTAGTAGAAGAGTAGTAGTAATACTAATAGTATTAATTGTACTATAAATCACTGACCTTCACTGTCTTTGAACTTCTTTATGGCCACCAGCTCATTGGTCTCCTGTAAGGATATAGAAGACACATCAGACATACACAACACAACACACAACTCACACTACACAACACACACACACACACACACACACACACACACACACACACACACACACACACACACACACACACACACACACACACACACACACATACACACACACACAGACAACACAAAACACACTACACAAACACAACAGCTCATTGGTTTCCTGTTAGGATATAGACGACATATCAGACATACACAACAAAACACACAACTCACACTACACACACACACACACACAGAGAGAGACAACACAAAACACACTACACAAACACAACAGCTCATTGATTTCCTGTAAAGAATGGAGGTATGTGTATATATCAGAAACACACTCCGTACTAACACAACACAACACAACACAACACAACACACACACACACACAACACAGACACCAGCTCGTTGGTCTCCTACTAAGGAAGAGAACACGTATGAGACATACACTTCACTGTGTATCTGAAGATACGGTATTCTTACAAACAACTTTCATAGAACCCTTTGTGATGGAATGAAAACCTATGAGATTACAAGAGAAATGGGGTAGAGAGAGAAAGGTCAACATAAAGAGAGAGAGAGAGAGTGATGGAAAGATGCAGTGAGAGGGAGGGGGATGGAAAGATGCAGTGAGAGACAGGGGGATGGAAAGATGTGGAGAGAGGAAGAGTAGGAGAGATGAACAGTGAGTGTTAGGACATAAACTGTGGAAATAAAAGCAGAGTGGGAGAGAGAGCGGTAAAGAGAGCGATAGAGAGAGAGAGAGCGAAAGAGAGAGACAGAGAGAGAGCGAGAGAGAGAGAGAGAGAGAGAGAGAGAGAGAGAGAGAGAGAGAGAGAGAGAGAGAGAGAGAGAGAGAGAGAGAGAGAGAGAGAGAGAGAGAGAGAGAGAGAGAGAGAGAGAGAGAGAGAGCAGGAGATGTGGGCTCCTCAGTGTTCAGTGTCTGCTGTCTGTGTAGATGTTGCGTGGTGGGCTTGAGGACGCCCCGTCATGCCAGCACCAAGAGTCGTGCCAACGCTTTTCTATTACCCAACACAGTCCCCCCTCCTTCACTTCCTTCCTCCCAACACAGTCCCCCCTCCTTCACTCCCTCCCTCCCAACACAGTCCACCCTGCTTCACTCCCTCCCTCCCAACACAGTCCCCCCTCCTTCACTCCCTCCCTCCCAACACAGTCCCCCCTCCTTCACTCCCTCCCTCCTCCCTCACTCCCTCTCTCCTGCCTCCCTCCCCCCTACCTCACTCTCTCCCTCCTCCCTCCCTCCTCCCTCCCTCCACCTTTCCCTCTCTCTCTCCCTCTCAGCCTGATATCCCTCAAGCACAGAGCAAAGAGAGGCTCCTGGCTCTCTGACCAGGAGAGAAGGGACTTGCGAATGAAATCAAACGAGTGCTTTGCTGTAATCACAACCCACAAATCTCTCGCTCAAATCAGAAGGTGAGTTATTTCAAGATCAAGTATTTTGATTTGTTTTTGTTCAAAAACACCAGGACATGTCAAAGTGTAAAAGTACATAATGCTGCAGTATATATTAATATTACATGTAAATACATAAATACTGATTATATTTACTGCCAATTGAATAGAACAATAGTTAGTACTGAAACTCGGTCATATGTTATGGGGGCTTGGGAATAGACTGAAACTCAACCACAGCGTTCCCCAGTACTATCACAACACCTGAACAGTATGCGTCCTTAACAGACTGAATATGTCTCCTACCCCTCACTCTGTTTTTTCTTCTTTCTCCCTCCTCTCCCTCTCTCAACTGACTGTCTCTGTTCTAGCGGTCTCCATGGCTGTAGACCTGGTATCTGTACTAGCAGTTTCTATGGCTGTAGACCTGGTATCTGTACTAGCGGTCTTCATGGCTGTAGACCTGGTACCTGTACTAGCGGTCTCTATAGCTGTAGACCTGGTATCTGTACTAGCAGTCTCTGTGGTTGTAGACCTGGTATCTGTACTAGCAGTTGCTATGGCTACAGACCTGGTATCTGTACTAGCGGTCTCCATGGCTGTAGACCTGGTATCTGTACTAGCGGTCTCTATAGCTGTAGACCTGGTATCTGTACTAGCAGTCTCTGTGGTTGTAGACCTGGTATCTGTACTAGCAGTCTCTATGGCTACAGACCTGGTATCTGTACTAGCGGTCTCCATGGCTGTAGACCTGGTATCTGTGCTAGCGGTCTCTATGGCTGTAGACCTGGTATATGTACTAGCGGTCTCCATGGCTGTAGTCCTGGTATCTGTACTAGCGGTCTCTATGGCTGTAGACCTGGTATCTGTACTAGCGGTCTCCATGGCTGTAGTCCTGGTATCTGTACTAGCGGTCTCCATGGCTGTAGTCCTGGTATCTGTACTAGTGGTCTCCATGGTTGTGTATCCTCTTCAATCAGTACTCTGTGGTTCTGACAGAAGTAAATAACCCAATAATACTGAATAGAACTCATGCAAGAATAACCTGAAGGACTTCACCTAGTTCCCTCCTGTCCATACCACACTACCTCATCATTAACAGACCCTCCATACCACACTACCTCATGATTAACAGACCCTCCTGTCCATACCACACTACCTCATCATTAACGGACCCTCCTGTCCATACCACACTACCTCATCATTAACAGACCCTCCATACCACACTACCTCATCATTAACAGACCCTCCTGTCCATACCACACTACCTCATCATTAACGGACCCTCCTGTCCATACCACACTACCTCATCATTAACAGACCCTCCTGTCCATACCACACTACCTCATCATTAACAGACCCTCCTGTCCATACCACACTACCTCATCATTAACAGACCCTCCTGTCCATACCACACTACCTCATCATTAACAGACCCTCCTGTCCATACCACACTACCTCATCATTAACAGACCCTCCTGTCCATACCACACTACCTCATCATTAACAGACCCTCCTGTCCATACCACACTACCTCATCATTAACAGACCCTCCTGTCCACTTCTGTTTAAAGTGACAAGGCAGTAGAGCGTTGCTTTGCTGACATGTCAGAGATTTCCTTCCATCATCTTGGTGTTATGTAACTGATGCACTGAAGCAGCGGAGCTCCAGTGAGGAAGATATTCCAGGCCGCTCATCACTCTTTTATACCCAACTGAAACGTTCATCACACAACATGGCTCTCTCTGACTACCAGCACAGTGTCAACCAAACACATTCCAAGATCTAGAGGGCTAACCAATCCACGCTAAGATCTAGAGGGTTAACCAATCACATTGCCTAGATCTAGAGGATTAACCAATCACATTGCCAAGAGCGAGAGAGTTAGCCAATCACATTGCCTAGATGTAGAGGGTTAACCAATCACATTATTTTAACTGTAACACTAGAATATCTACTGTAACAATCCTAGAATATTGAAAGTAACAACCCTAGAGTATCTACTTTAACAAAACTAAAATATCTACTGTAATATCTACTGTAACAACCCTAGAATATCTACTTAACCAACCCTTAATTATCTACTGTAATAACACTAAAATATCTACTGTAATATCTACTGTAACAACCCTAGAATATCTACTGCAACAACACTAGAATATCTACTTTAACAACACTAAAATATCTACTGTAATATCTACTGTAACAACACTAGAATTGTAACGACTGGGGTTGGGGCCCAAAATGGCTGTCCAACTGTTAAGTAGCTGTTGTTAAGAGAAACAGGACACAACACCTTTAGTTCCTGTACCCTGTCGAGGCAAAGGAACTCGAAATATTGTCACTTAGTAAGTATTAAAGGCATGTCCATTGTTATTATACAGTACCGTGAATTAACACACATGTTCTTGCATCTATTTTTATACCCCTAGACGACTCATTACCTCGGTGTGTGTGCGTACGTGTGTGTGTGTGTACGCGTGTGTGTGTTGTCCAGTGTAATGCTACAGGGATCCACAGTTCAATGAGCCCTGACTGAACAAACACAGCATTCACTACTCCCCCTCCTCCCCCTCTCTGTTTCTCTCTCTCGCACACACACACGCTTACACACACACGCATACACACGCATACACAAACACACAGTGCACCACGCTGAGGGCCATGGAGGCGTGCAGACACTGTTCCCCGTAGCCCTCCCCAGAGCCGTAGTACATTACATTACAGTGGAGCTCACTGAGATACTGTACACAACAGAGAGAGAAAGAGAGTGGGGGAGAGAGAGAGAGAGAGAGAGAGGGAAAGAGAGAGAGAGAGAGAGTGGGGGGAGCGAGAGACAGACAGAGAGAGAGCGAGAGAGAGAGAGAGAGAGACAGAGGGGGGGAGACAGAGAGAGGGGGGGAGCAAGGGGTAGAGCGAGTAGAGAGAGATGGGGGTCTAGTGATAGAGAGAAAGGGGTATAGAGAATGAGAAAGAGAGAGAGAGAGAGAGAGAGAGAGAGAGAGAGAGAGAGATAAAAGGGGTGGAGAGAGAGAGAGAGATGGCAAGATGGCCTTGTTTTGCACCCATTGTGCGCACTCACTCACTCACACACACACACACACACACACACACACACAGGCCTACACACAGGCCCACAACACACTGGATTTAGTTTGTACAGTACCGGAGTATAAATGTTTTAATACAAATACATTTGTAATTGTTTCATCATTTTTTAAACTATCTGTGTCTTATTGTGATCTATGCAAAGCAATCAAAAATTTTATTTGTATTATTTTGTAAACTGCTTTAGCAATATTGTCTACTTGTGTACAGTCATGCCAATAAAGCATTGAAATTGAATTGAATTGAATTGAATTGAGAGAGGGAGAGAGCGAGAGAGAGAGAGAGAGAGAGAGAGAGAGAGAGAGAGAGAGAGAGAGAGAGAGAGAGAGAGAGAGAGAGAGAGAGAGAGAGCGATAGAGAGCGAGAGAGAGGGGGGGCAGAGTGAGAGAGGTTTAGACTCTTCTTAGTATTCCAGGCACTGGCAGCACTCTTGGCTGGACGACCGTTTGATGGTCAGCCTGTTTGCCTAATTGATCAGCGGCTTTCTACTGCCTGCTCTGGGTGAATGACAAAGCTAGGCTTTAAATGAATGTAATGCAATGTAATAAAAGAGAGAGCAATTGACAGAGGTGCAGAGACAGAAAGATTAGAAGAGAGAGTGCACGGAAGGGAGTGTGAAAGAGAGAGATAGACAGAAAGGAAGGAGAGAGAAAGAGAGAGAGAAAGAGAGAGAGAGAGAGAGAAGAGAGAGCGAGAAAGAGAGAGACAGCGACAGAGGAAGTGAGGAAGAGAAAGGAGAGATAGGAAGAGATATAGACAGAGAGAAAGAGAGATAGACAGAGAGGAATGAGAGAGAGAGAGAGAGAGAGAGAGAGAGAAAGAGAGAGAGAGAGAGACTACAGTATACTCTCCATGGCTGTCTCTTTGTTTAGAGATGCTTCTGTGGCTAACTCAGTGAACACACATACGCGCAAACACAAAACATGGTCAACCTTCACTAATGTTCTCACACACACACACACACACACACACACACACACACACACACACATACACACACACAAACACACACGAAACATGGTCAACCTTCACTTCTGTTCACACACACACACACACACACACACACACACACACACACACACACACACACACACACACAAATCTGTCCAATGAAACAGTGTCCAGTTCAGGTTTCAGGTCAGCAAGCTATCACATGTTCTACACATTAGCATGCAAACTCCAAACACACTTCTGTCTCGACCGATCAATGCCTGACCCCCCGCCCCCCAACTGCCTATCAATACCACACCCTTGAGGAAACTATTCAGGCTGTCTGTCCTGGTATAGATCACTGGATCACTGGATGTCTGGATCACTGGATGTCTGGATCACTGGATCACTGGAGTGGCACGGTCACCACCGTCTTCATTGGATTACATCATTCTCTGACATCAGTTGTCATGGCGGCACAGTCACTGTGAGAAATGTCTGCTGAGCACAGTCAGCTTTTTGAACCCTTAGAAAACAAAATTCTTTATGCAGCATTAACAGCTGATAACAAAATAATGTGTTTGGCAATGATACAGTACATTATCAGTGTTTGATACAGTACATTATCAGTGTTTGATACAGTACATGTATCAGAGCATACAGAAAACTCCATCTCAATAGTTTGTCAAATACATATATACTGTGTACACTGTACATGCTGTATGTATATATATATATATATATATATATATATATATATATATATATATATGTATATATCTCTATATATACAGTATATATACTGTATATACGAAACAGAACATTTTATTCCAACAGAGCAGACAGTTTCCCACACAGCACCGTTGGCTTACATTAGCAAACAGAACGGTTCTCCTGAAACAGCGTCGGCTCTCTAAAAGAGTGTACAATGTATATACTGTATATATATTTGTATTCGTATATTCAGCAGACTGTATGACGACCCATTAAGCCTCTAGACTGTATGACGACCTGTTAACCCTCTAGACTGTGGCTACCCAGTCCCCACGAACACGTCCACCGCCCAAAGCCCCGTTAACCCTCCACCGCCCAAAGCCCTGTTAACCCTCCACCGCCCAAAGCCCTGTTAACCCGCCGCCATCCATCAGACCAGGAACCAACAAACCCTGTCTCTCTGACCCCTCAAGCCGCCTGGGCTACGAACTAGCTCGTTTTTCTGGGGACTCGATGGCAAATTTTGAGGGGAAAACTTTATGAAATATAGTACGCACAGAAAACAATCAATAATAGTACTAATATTAACAATAATCATTATAAGATGGATGGAACAGACATATAATGGAACCTGAACCGAATAATATGAAAACAACATATTTAAAAATATATGACTGAAGTCGCCAGTGAATAATATAGATCATATCTATATACTATAGATCAGATCCAGATAAAGTGATGACATGCTGTCCTAGCAGTTTCTCTCACCTTGTGTCTGCACTTTAGGACAACTCCATAGGCTCCTAAAGGAAAGGGTGAAGAGGGGGAGACAGGGGGAGACAGGGGAGACAGGGAGAGGAGAGTTAGAAGGGTGTGATTCAGACATTTCTCTGTAACTTGAGTCTGAGCAAAAGAAAATGACTAAAGGCCTTTGCACATGAGCGACGCAGAAGCGCAGACATTCGTCAGTCACGTGGAAGACCCTTAAGCCCTAAGAGAAAATGTGAGCTAAAACGAGAAAGTTCAAAGTGAAGAAGAGGAGGATGAAGCTGCTGCTGTTTGGGAGTGTAAAGGCACAGGAAGTCTTTCGGAAGAGGAACACTAGTTATGTTTTATTCACATTGGAAGTAGAAAGCTAATGGGAGCTATGACTACCAGCACACAGTACTGTCCCACTAGTCAGTGACGATATGTAGTGGCAACATAAGAAAACATTAGAATCACATTGAAGGTCACGTTTAGTTGACACCATAATGGGATCAAGAGATTGCGTATCAATACATATCTGAAAAGGAGATAGCACCTGTCAGTACACTCAACATACACAGCTCTGTTCAGGCTTCCAGTACACTGAACATACACACAGGGTAACGCCATCTCTGTCCTAGCTCTCTCTGTGTGTGTGCTCAGTAGTTCCTGTCAGTACACTAAACACACACACACACACACACACACACACACACACACACACACACACACACACACACACACACACACACACACACACACACACACACACACACACACACAGGGTAACATCTCTGTGTGACTGGCCTTCACACTAGCTGGGTTCAGGGACAGATCACACACACTATCACAGTGGGTAAACTATGTGTCAGGGAGGCATTGAGGTGAGGTTGCAGGAAGGCAGAGAGCCAGAGGACGGGGAGGCTTTGAGGTGAGGCTGCAGGAAAGCAGAGCACCAGAGGAGGAGTCATGTTTAACCTTCATTAGTCCCCACTGTGCTTATGGCCAAAAGCCAGACCTGGCAACCCTCTGCAGCCAAACCTGGCAACCCCTCTACACTGCAGGATCAACTGACAAGAGCTGTTACAAACATTCCACAGTGGGATCAATTGACTTACAACCAGGCTGGTGTTTAATAACACTTTGGACTTTTATCTGGACGCATCCTGACCTCCCCTGAGTCAAGCTGAACCACGGAAAAGACTCACAACAACTACATCTGTTAGGATAGAGATCTACACCCCTACACTGTTGTTAGCAAAGTTCACTAGTGACGTTCAAACAGGTATTATATGTATTATTGTGTGGGTGTCGCTCTCTCTCGCTCTCTCTCGCTCTCTCTCTCTCTCGCTCTCTTTGTGTGTCTGTGTGTGTGTATGTCTCTACCTCCATAGATGGTTGTTGGTAAAGTTAAATTGTGAAGTTCAAACAGGTAGTATATGTATTTGTGTGTGTGGGTGTCTCTCTCTCTCCCTCTCTCTCTCTTTATCTGTGTGTGTGTGTGTGTGTGTGTGTGTGTGTGTGTGTGTGTGTGTGTGTGTGTGTGTGTGTATGTGTGTGTGTGTGTGTGTGTGCGTGTTTGTGTGTGTGTCTACCTCCATTGACGGTTGTTGGTAACATTAAATAATGAAGTTCAAACAGGTGAAACCAACAGCAGGATGAACTGACCTTCTCCCACAATGCCAAGCACCTCAAACTTATTCATCACATCACCGAGGGGGAGGGCTCTTTCTACGGGAGAAAGCAGCTGATTGGTCCAGGAACCAGGAAGGGCTTAGAGTAGAGAGCGCTGATAGGTGGGAGTCTTAGCCGACGATGAGTCCTGGAGAGGTCCAGTTGGAGTCCAGACACACATCATCTCTCTCTCTCTCTCTCTCTCGGATAAACCTTCTCTATATTCTCTCTCTCCTTTTCTTCTACGTCTCTCTCTTTCCTATTCTCTTTCTGTCTCTTTCTCTTTTATTTTCTTTCTAAGTCCCTCTCTCTCTCCTATTCTCTTTGTGTCTCTCTGACAAACCTTGTTTATTTTCTTTCTAACTGTCCCTTTCTCGGTCTATCCGTTTTAAGTTATGAAAGCCTATTATTTTTGTCTTTCTTTCTCATTCTCTCATTCCTTTTACTATCCCTTTTGTTTCCTCCCTCTCTCTTTGTTTTAATTAACTCCCAGCTCGCACTACTGCTGTGTGCTATTCTCCCAGGTCTAATACTTATTTAATTTTCTCCTGCAATCTTTCTCCCTCACACAAACACGCACTCAATCACTCACTCACTCCACACACCTGAAACAGAAAAGAACAACATAGAGAGGGTGAGAGGGAGAGAGAAGGAGTAATAGATAGAGAAAGTGAGATGGGGCAGGAGGAGGGGGAGGAGTGTTAGGAGGATCACACTACGGCCATATTTCCTATCATGCCGTGTGGTGGCCGTGGGTTACTCACAGCGCTGTGAGCAAAGATGGCTGGAAACTGGAATAAATATAAAGATGGCTGCTAACTGGAATAAGTATAAAGATGGCTGCTAACTGGAATAAATGCAGCTCCATCTATACCTTCAACTCAGACATGTACCAGCAGGTCTTGCTGTACATGCTTAAATCATACATGTACCAGAGTGTCTTCCTGTACATGCTTAAATCATACATGAATCAAATACAACCAACATTACCAACATTATAAACAACCAGTGAAATGAAAATGACTTTGACAGCGATAACTCCATGGATACTATTATAATAGCTGTGTGTACAGTGAAATCAGAACTCCATGCAATCCAGTGAATGAGTACTGCTGGCATACTAGTTGTGTGTACAGCAAAAGTAGACCTTCATGCTAATCCAGTGAATTAGTACTGCTAGCATACTAGCTGTGTGTCCAGTGAAAGCAGACCTCCATTCTAATCCAGTGAATGGGTTCTGTTAGCATACTAGCTGCAGACCTCATTGCTAATCCAGTGACTGGGTACTGCTAGCATACTAGATGTGTGTCCAGAGAAAGCAGACCTCCAAGCTAATCCAGTGAATGGGTTCTGATAGCATAATAGTTGTGTGTCCAGTGAAAGCAGACCTTCATGCTAATCCAGTGAATGGGTTCTGCTAGCATGTATGCTAATTGAGAGTTATTCTCCTCGAGTGCTTGTTAGCATTTTGTGAGTACAGGGCTCCACTATGTCTGACCACACAGCTGTAAGGTCTACAGCAACACTCTGCCCAGTCAACAAAGCAGCATTATAATTATTGTTACTTCTTAGCCATTTTATTTCTCTTATTACAATTGTTTTTATTTTATTCTTAGTCTTTCACTTCTTCCGTGTATGTATGTCTGCTTGCATTTGATTTGATTAGATATTATATTATATTATATTATTTTGAGCAAAACAGCAATTTACAATGTTTGGTTTAATCCATTAGCTATACCGCTTATCCTATGCAGGGTCGCGGGGGGGCTGGAGCCTATCCCAGCCGACACAGGGCGAGAGGCGGGGTACACCCTGGACAGGTCGCCAGTCTATCACAGGGCCGACACATAGGGACAGACAACAAGTCACACTCACATTCACACCTACGGATAATTTAGAGTCACCAATTAACCTGCATGTTTTTGGATTGTGGGAGGAAACCGGAGTACCCGGAGGAAACCCACGCAAACACGGGGAGAACACACAAACTCCACACAGAAAGACCCTTAGGTCAGGTGGGGATTGAACCTAGGACCTTCTTGCTGTGAGGCAACCGTGCTGCCCGTTTGGTTTAATGTTCATATTAAATACATGTTAGGATACTATGCCATGTTTTCTTAATAATTAAAAGCGGATTATACTTCTAAACAAATTTTATGATTATACTGCAGATTGTTGTCATTGTCCACCTAAAATTGAAAATGAGCAGCGCTTTATACAACTCGACACTTCTCTTCTCATACAGTCGCTGAACTACACAACTCCAAACACACTGTGAGATTACCTGAGAGTAGCATGTTTCACATATGAAGCCCCCCTGGCTGTCTGTAACTGTATCTACTGTTTTAGTCCCCTTGGCGGTCTGTAACTATTTTTAGCCCCCTGGCTGTCTGTAACTGTCTCTACTGTTTCTAGCCCCCCTGGCTGTCTGTAACTGTTTCTAGGCCCCCTGGCTGGCTGTAACTGTCTACTGTTTCTAGCCCCCCTGGCTGTCTGTAACTGTTTCTAGCCCCCTGGCTGTCTGTAACTGTTTCTAGCCCCCCTGGCTGTCTGTAACTGGCTGTCTGTAACTGTTTCTAGCCCCTCTGGCTGTCTGTAACTGTTTCTACTGTTTCTAGCCCCCCTGGCTGTCTGTAACTGTTTTAGCCCCCCTGGCTGTCTGTAACTGTTTCTAGCCCCCCTGGCTGTCTGTAACTGTCTCTACTGTTTTAGCCCCCCTGGCTGTCTGTAATTGTTTTAGCCCCCCTGGCTGTCTGTAACTGTTTCTAGCCCCCTTGGCTGTCTGCAACTGTTTCCGGCCCCCCTGGCTGTCTGTAACTGTCACTACGGTTTCTAGCACCCCTGGCTGTCTGTAACTGTCTACCACAGTGAATCTCAAAGTGGGTTTTTAGAAAGCACAGATGGGACCTTTAACTATTAGTAGGATGGTCGTGATCAAATCCCCCTTATATGATCATCAGCAAGCCTCTTACTGTACCAAACTTCCATCTCATCGAGTTCAGCCAGTGGCCGGAACGGACGGTGTTGGCTGTCATTCAGGTAGCCATGGAGATGGGTTAAGATGGCGTTTAGTTTTGTAATGCGCTACATAAACAGTTAATGATAATGTTTCAATATCAAAATGGGTTAAAGCAGTCTAAGGACTTCATAGGACATAAGTTGTTACGATGTCAAGATGTTAAGGTGTTCAGATGTTACGATTTGAATGTTAAGGTGTTAAGATGTTATGTTAAGATGTTAAGGTGTTAAAATGTTAAGTTGTTCAGATGATAGGAGTTAAGATGTGAAGATGTTGAGGTGTTATGGTATTAGGATGTGAAGGTGTAACGATGTTAAGTTGTTAAGATATTAGGTGTTACAATGTTAAGGTGATAAGATGTTTAAGATGTTAAGGTGTTAAAGTGTTACGGCATTAAGATGTGAAGGTGTTATGTTGTTAAGTTGTTAACATGTTAAGGTGTTACAATGTTAAGGTGTTAAGATGTTAAGGTGTTACAATGTTAAGGTGTTAAGGTGTTAAGGTATTAAGATGTTAAAGTATTACAATGTTAAGGTGCTAAGATGAAAAGGTGTAAAGGCGTTCTTATAAAGGACTCCTTGGTATAGGTCTTTCTGCTGAATCAAAGAATCAATAAGAGAAAACAACAACAAAAACAACAAACAAGTTAGACGATGCAATGGTACACCTATTTCAAAAATACTGCAGTGGTAAAATGATCATTATTACATAATAAAAACGAAAGTAAACCATTAGGTGGAAATGTCATGTGTGACTAAACATTGTTACAAGGCCTTTCCCCTTCACAGACACTTACTCTAGTTGTAATGTAAATACACCCAGTAGTTTTATGCTTACATGAAACCAGCTTTTTAGCAAACAAATGTCCCAATGGGATGATGTGATTCTGTCATTGCACTGACGATGTAGGCTAGTGCGTGCACGATAAGGCGCGCGTGTATCTGTATACGCGCCTGGAACCGTGGGTGGATCAAACTTCAGCTAAGGCACATGTGGGCTGAATAACCCCCACCACATACACAAATACACCCACATACTCTCGCGCTCGCATACAAACGTTTTGTAAAAAAAAAATAACACTGATTAGCAGAGAAACATTTTATGGATCAATCGTCCTGCTGCTGTGTGGGTGTGTGTCTGTGTGTCTCTCTGTGTGTGTGTGGCTATGCCTGTGTGTGTGTGTGTGTGTTTCTGAGAGTGTCAAATAAGGAGAGAAAAAGACTGATAGACTCTGCACTGAAACATCCCTCTCTCTTTCTTTCTCTCTCTCTCTCGCTCGCTCTCTCTCTCTCACACTGTAGGCTGCGACGCAGAGCGCACCACCATTCCGACGCTGTCCACGCGCTTCCCAGCCTACACATTAGTGTTGCGTGAATTCTGATGCCAAAATAACGAAAAATGGCTTGATATTTCACCCATTATGCCGTTACATTCACTCATATCTTCTTCAATAAACGGCAAAATGTCCCACCTTACATGGATACATGTCAATTGTTTGATTAAAATATTATGATTTTAGAAGATGTGCCGCTTATGGCAGTCATCAATGAATGTAACGCTAAGCGTCTTCAGCAAAGAGCGTGAGACATGACATCCTTCGAGGTGATATATCTTCCACATAACGACAATGCGTCGCGATAAAGCAGCCACTTCTTACCCGGGAGTCCTTGAGACGGAGAGGCCAAATCCAAACCTCGGTGGATGCGTATATGTCCACAGTGCAGCATCAACAGTTAGGTTATTCCACGGCCGGGATGCTCTGTGCTCCTCCACTACACCAGCCCCCTGCAGCTGGTTCACAAGCATGCAGTAACGATGAGCAGCGTGCTTATTAGCCAATAGTGCTCAGGACCCCCTAGTTCTAAGCCAATAGTCACATAGAGAATTCAGAATATGGTCCATTAAGGCGGGCGCTCTACTGATCTGTGTTATGCGCTTCTCCCAACGAACCAGCACTATAGAGAGCCTGGATTGGAATAATGGTCTACCCAAGTCATAACTCTGACAACGAACAACATTAATCTTAAAGATAATATATTTAATTTAATATTAAACAAATGGTTATCTATGAAGATTATTGTTATCAGGAATGCAACCACTGGGTCAAAATAGGGAAAATCCCCTTTAAAATGTGTGGCACATAATTTGCATAGGCGTATTGCTGACACCCTCCGGTCAAACTGTGGGATTAAACTTATTTATTTATTTTTTAAATATTGTTTAATTTTAAATGTTTTTTTTATTAGGCTATTTCCTTTCTGTATTTTTTCTGTATTTATTGTCATAGAACGGTACAATACCTACCTACGTTTAAAAAGCCTCCGGCTTCATTTACCTTTTCAAATAAAAGAAAAGGCAATAGGCCTATATGGACGGACAAATGGCAATAAATAGAGGTGAATTCAAACTGTAGGATACGCTCTCATGAGGATATTCTCACTATATCCGCAGTGTCTTAAACAGATCACACCACATGAAGAACATGTAACTTAAAAATCACATCAAATTAGGGACTTTGGACTTTTTGATACCTCAACCTAAATTAAAGCCCTATCATTTATCGCCATGACGATTGCAGTGGAGAGGCAACGCGGTGATAGAAGACAGTAGCGCGAGACAGGATTACGTGAGTGCGCGGTAATGACCGATGATATAGTTGTGTGACAGTTGATCACTAATCACTATTATATAGCTCTCTGTGACCTGATAGCATAGATGTGCGTGAGAACAATTAACGTTTACACTGTGACAGCAACTGACAATAACTACGTGACGCTAACTGTTTAGTGGGTTGATGAGACACAAGGATTACGTGTTGATGTCTTTATTTGAACACTGTCGGTAGGGTGGGGCGAGTAGGACCTAGTAGTGCTGCTGTACAGGATCAGACCAAACACACCTGTAGCATGAGAGAGACAAATGAAGGTGCAGAAAGAGACAAAAAGAGAGAGTCAGCAAGATAAATATTTAATTTCAAGTAAATGTGTATTTACACCCTTCCACCGCTGGGGGGCAGCAAATTACAACAAGCTTAAAACTATTTCAGCGCTAAACTGCTGCACAGGGGAAACCCTGTATAGTTCAGAGGGAGAGTTCATGCTGGGACAGGACAGGAGATGTAAGACACGCACACACAAAGGAGTGTTAGAACATGTGGAATACTATACATGTGAAGTACATTGCATGAAACAGTTAAACATATTGAGGTATTGCCTCATTAGTTTATTTTGAAATCAATCCGACAGGATTTGTGTAAAATAAGCAGGAAATGTCTGTTATCCTGACAGCTAAAGACAGAATCAGACACACCTCACCTGTTTCTCCACTCTCACCCCTTGTTGCTGTTGTAGCTTTGGGAGGATGAGATGATGATGAAGTGCTAAGGATAGTATGCGTACATTTACAAATACATGTGTATACAGACATACAAATATGATATGTATACATTTACAAATACATGTGTATACAGACATACAAATATGCTAAGTAGAGTATACATTTACAAATACATATAGCATACATGCATACGAGACAGAGACTCAGATTTTCCCTTATAACCAGGGATTCTGATTATTCTGACTGACGGAAACCAGAAGGCTGAAAACATCTTGAGCCTAACCCTAACCCTGCATGCAGCAGTGATGCATAAAACATCTTGAGCCTAACCCTAACCCTGCATGCAGCAGTGATGCATAAAACAGCATGAGCCTGTAGCCTAAAAAACCTATAGACCTGAAAACATTATTTTTTATTTATTACAGCTACAAAAATATTTGAGCACAGGTGTTCAACCCCCAAACGACAATCTATAGATCTTAGCAGTAAAAAAAACAAGAACAGACATGAATGGCAGAGAAAAGGAGAGCAATTAGATAAATACAATTAAATAAAACATTGAGACATGATTGAGATTTTAGCTCCATTATAACAGTGGGGACAGATGTGATGGGTAGTGACTAAGAGAGGATGAGAATAATCAGAGGGAGAAAGCAGAGGTGTAGAAGATGCATAATTACTGTCTTTATGTAACAGCCATCTTTTCCATCTCAGTCATTGCTGGGCACGTGTGAAGTGGCAATTATGTGGCATCCATTTCCTCACCGTCATTTGTCTGGCTCAGTGGCAACCCTGTGAAAACAGGACTACAAAATGGCAGAGGAAAGGAGAGAGATTCCTTTGAACCAATAACATTTTCTGACAACGATAGTATGAATTAGGCTAAACAGCTAAACGTTTTCCAACAAGCAGTATAGGATAAGCAACAAGCAGTACAGGATATCCAACTAGCAGTGCAGGATAGCCAACAAGCAGTATAGGGTCAAAAACCTTACTGTGGTTTAACAAAAAATAAGGAAAATACATTTTTAAGAATAATATGGAAATTATATATTCGAAGTTATTACAAAGGTAAAGTAATATTTAGTTTTTCAGAACAAAAGTATAATCTTGTGACAAAAAGTTCTTAAATCAAGCAGATAAGCCAATGCAGACCCATAAGGTCATGATATGTTTTTGGGGACATGAACTGCAAAGAAAACAATGCTATTCTGAAGAAGTGATGGTTGTTGTATAACTTGTATATGCATGGAAACCCTAACTAGACCACTTTTGTGGTCCAATTAGTGTTAAAAGTAGATACCTTTTTTTGTAAAGTATTTGTAATCAGTATTAAAGGTTAGTAGGTAAGCATACCATAGTTTAATAGTAGTTTTAATGAACAAGAAAAGTAGAGATAACTGAAGGACATATAGTATGGGGCGAATCCTAGGCGAGCAGATGCATGTGTAGATGATACTCTGTGTACTAATTACCCCCAGAACAATAAGGGTCACCTAATGGGGGCAAAGCAGACGGAAGCAAGGACGTATACATGACACTTTGAGAATCCAGCTCAAAGCTATATTTCTTAAAAGTATTTAAGACAACATTAGCAAGGCATACCCCTATGTCATATGCTTTACAAAGTTAATTTGTAACATTTGTGACTAAAGGCAACCTTTAAAATGTTCCACTAGATGGCGAAAGTGCATCTTTCAACACGCGAGATCTGCCGAACGAACTAACTATTTAAAAAAAACATGGCGTCTCCACACAGCTCAGATTGGAGGATAATTTGCAATAAATTCGCAAATGCTCAAAATCTCTCTGAAATAGAATCAAGGAAAGACCCTGAAAATGATCCATTTCGCTCCAAATATAAATCCAGAGAGCTTCTGAGGGAAATATATTGTTCATTAAAGAATTTTGATGTAGGTGAGAGTGAAAATGAGAGTACTGCAAGTGATGGCGACCAGGGGCTGCCTGATCAGTCTATTGACGGGGGAAAAGAGTGTGAATTCGGGGGAGGCCACAGTGGAGACTCGCCAGCCGGCTTACGTGCGGCTAAACTTGGGACAGTGGAGTATTATCTCGGTGTAAACCACATAGAAACGGAGGAATTGTCGGCGGGAGAGGAGCATTTGATGAACTGCATGAAATTGCTGGAGAAATGCAGCGTATCGCCAGAGAACGTCTCTTTATTTATGCAAGTCAGGGTAAGAAGTGTTTTTGCATACTCTCCGTTTCGCTAGCTGCACCTTCTTATTTTTAGCTAAGATGTTGGACTAGGTCAAGCTGTCCGTATTGTGGTCACGATGTATTGACAATGCATGAATACAGTTCGTCGTAACGTTCATTATATTGCATATATATATACTGTATAATATATCCAAGAATAAATAGCATAAAACTATGTCCATGTCAAACGGTGTTTCATTTTGCTACTGGTATCTTCGTCAGAACCAGCTTGGCATCCTTTGGGCCGGCAGAGACGAGACGGAGAAGGCACAGGGTTACTTGGAGACAGCTGAAGCGATGTACATCCGCTACATGAGAGAGGTGAGGCAGACACACTTCCGCAAACGTCATTAAACACATACTCACATAATCAATAAGCATGTTTCCAAACATTTCCTTGATGGCGTTAGTAGCTACTGTATTAGAGGCATGGATGTTTGACGTGGCGTTGTTGATACTTCAAACAGGAAGGAGTTCCACCCATAGATCTCCCAGAGTATTTCGTTGCTGAGGAGGACAAATTGATCCAACAGGAAAGGACAAAGAGGTAGATTATTGATGCTGTCTCGCTGGCCTGACTGACTGTGCAGCCTTCATGTCTGTTGGTGAAGTCATATCCTGTCTGTCTCAATATTTAAGATAGTTCATCCGTATGTTTGTATGTATGTATGTATGTATGTATAAGCTAGGCTACTCCCAAACCTAGTCTTTAATGTGTTTTAGTAGTCAGTCAGTCTCTCTCTAGGTTTGATCTGGTCAGTCTCTCTCTCTCTCTCTCTGTAGGTTTGAGCTGGTCTACACCCACACATTGTACTACCTGGCCCAGGTGTATAAGAACCTGGAGCAGTTTGAGAAGGCGGGGTCGTACTGCCACTCCACCCTGCAGAGGCAGCTGCAGCTGGGCCAGTTCAGCCCTCTGGAGTGGGCCATCAACGCAGCCACGCTGTCACAGTACTATATCACCAAGGTAATGCAGCCACGCTGTCGCAGCACTACATCACCAAGGTAACGCAGCCACGCTGTCGCAGTACTACATCACCAATGTAACACAGCTAAATTGTCGCAGTGCTACATCATCATGGTAACGCGGTCGCAGCACTACATCACCATGGTAACAATATCGCAGCACTACATCACCATGCTGACGAGTCCACTCATCAACAGGGCATTGAAGTGTGTGTCTGTGTGTGTCTGTGTGTGTGTCTGTGTGTGTGTGTCTGTCTGTGTGTGTGTGTGTGTGTGTGTGTGTGTGTGTGTGTGTCAGCCCGGTAACTCTAGTGCCAAGTTGATGACCACGTCACGTCACCATGGTAACCCCTCTACTCCATGATAAGAGTTGTGTGTTGTTGTCTGTGGAGGATTTGTCCAGTTACCTGGGCTCTCTTTTCCTTAAACACACTGTATTTTTTGTAATGTTTTTGTGTGCGTGTGTGTGTGTTTAGGGCCGCTACATGGAGGGGAGACACTGCCTCTCAGCAGCCAGCGTTGTGGCCGGGCTGGCAGGGGAAACCCCTTCGGATGCTGCGGCCCTGGAGAGTAAGGCACACCTACTGCTAGTATCATTACTAAAATTACTGTTATTATTACCTTCAGAGTAAGGGACTCCAACTGCTAGTATTATTACTAACATTACTATTATTATTACCTTCAGAGTAAGGCACACATACTGCTAGTATCATTACTAACATTACTATTATTATTACCTTCAGAGTAAGGGACTCCTGCTCCTACATCTACTAGTACTGATACGGCTGCTTGTATTATTACTATTACATACTAATGTGGCTGTTGAATAAAGATCCAAGGGCGTTTCTGTGTGGAGTTTGCATGTTCTCCCCGTGTTCGCGTGGGTTTCTCTACTCCGGTTTCCTCCCACAGTCCAAAAACATGCAGGTTCATTTATCAACCTGACGTAGGTGTGAATGTGAATGTGAGTGTGAGTTGTTGTCTGTCCCTCCGGCCCTGTGATGGAACATTAGGTCCTAGTGCAGTGCTGATGAGCTGTGTGTGTGTGTGTGTGTGTGTGTGTGTGTGTGTGTGTGTGTGTGTGTGTGTGTGTGTGTGTGTGTGTGTGTGTGTGTGTGTGTGTGTGTGTGTGTGTGTGTGTGTGTGTGTGTGTGTGTGTGTGTGTGTGTGTAGGTGAGGCGGAGGCGGAGGCGGAGAGGAGGGAGCAGCTCAGACAGAAGAAGGCAGAGATTGCTCGCTGTTGGATCAAGTACTGTCTGAATCTGCTGCAGGATGCCAAGAAGCTGCTGGAGGTGGGACCACCCCACTAGGGATCCCCTGAGTCAGAAACCCCCTGTGTGTGTGTGTGTGTGTGTGTGTGTGTGTGTGTGTGTGTGTGTGTGTGTGTGTGTGTGTTGTGTGTGTGCGTGTGCGCGTGTGTGTGTGTGTGTGTGTTAACTTTGCATTTTTTTGCACCTCTGTTCATACGTGTGTGTGCTTACCTGTACTTCTGCTGGCCGTGTGTGTGTGTGTGTGTGTGTCCTCAGGACAACATTGGGGAGATGGATGAGGATCGGCAGCAGGAGATGCGCCAAGCTCGCAGGGCGGAGGAGGAAGAGGAGGAGCGAGGGAGGAAGAGTGCTGTTCTCTTTGGCTCTAGCGATACGTTCGACTGTATCTGCAGCCTGGAAGAAAAGGTTTGGATTTACTTCCAAACTCTCACATGGTTTGATATAAACTTCACCCCTAAACTCTCACAGGGCTTAATATAAACTTAATCATTGAAGTTAGACATGGTTTAATATAAACTTCATCATTAAAGCAGATTATGCAGTCAGTGTAGAGGAGCCAAGATGCATGCACCATAACCATGTTCCATGTTAACTGTCGCCGTGTTAACTGTAACCATGTTAGCTGTCACCATGTTAACTGTCGTTGTGTTAACTGTCGCCGTGTTAACTGTAACCATGTTAGCTGTAACTGTTTTAACTGGAGCCGAGTATAAAGTGGAATGTTACCGTGGTTACTTTGGTCCAGCCCTTAACGGTGGTCATGGTTACAGATTAATGGTTACCATGGTAACTTTGGCCCAGCCCTAACAGTGACCCTAGTAACAGACGACTGGTTACCATGGTGACTCAGGCTGCATGTTCCTCTCTCTCACACACACACACACACACACACACACACACACACACACACACACACACACTACCTCTTAGACTTTGAACCCTAACCCTTATCCTCTCCCTGAAGGTGAGCTGCAGGTTTCCTCTAGACTTTACCGAGGCACGGGCAGTCTTCCTGGTGGGCCAGACCTACGTCACGCAGGTAACACACACACACACACACACACACACACACACACACACACACACACACACACTAGTAATGTCAAATATTTTACACACCTTTCTGAACTATTTCTCAGACACCTGGGCAGTCGCTCTTACAGACCCTTTCTACACTTACCTGACCCTTGAACTCTGACCCTCCCTGAAGGCCAAGGAGTACTTTGAGATGGACGGCCACGTGACAGATCACATCGAGATCCTGCAAGACCACAGCCGTCTCTTCCTCGCCCTGGCTTTCTTCGAGGAAGACCCCGAGAGGCGCTGCCGAATGCACAAGCGCCGCGTCGACATGCTGGAGCCCGTGTGTAAAGGTGAAGCACGCAGCTAGCACACACCGCTAGCACACACACCGCTAACACACATACTGGAGCCCATCTGTAAAGGTACCGCACACAGCTAGCACATACTGCTAGCACACATACAGCTTACACACATGCTGTAGCCCATCTGCTATGGTGACAAATGTGGTCACGCACACAGCTAGCACATACAGCTAGCACATACCGCTAGCACATACCGCTAGCACATACCGCTAGCACACATACAGCTTACACAAACAGCTAACACACACGCAGCTAACACACACACACACACACAGCTAACATACACAGTTAACTGTTCCTAACCTTTTGACCTGTGTAGTGTTGTATACTGTCGCGTCCAATACCTAACACACACAGCTATAACACACTGCTAGCACATACAGCTAACACAATCAGATAAAACACACAGCTAGTAAATACAGATAGCACACACAGCTAACACACACACAGCTAACACACTCTGAGCTAACACACACAGCTAACACATAAATCTGCCCCTAACCTCTAGTGCTTTAACCTTTGACCTGTGCACGTTTTTTGTGTGTGTCAGACCTGAACGCCCAGTACTACCTGTTGGTGTGTCGTCAGCTGCAGTTTGAGCTGGCTGAGATCTTCAACGATATGATGGACCTGAAGCTGGCGGTGGCAAACAGACAGGAGGAGCTGGAGCCTCACACCATCAAGAAGTTCAACCTGCTCTGCGCCTCCTCCACCAAGTAACACACACACCTCTCCTTAGCTGTCTGCGCCTCCTCCTTCACCAAGAAATACACACACACCTCTCCTTAGCTATCTGCGCCTCCTCCTGCTCCTCCATCAAGTAATACACACACCTCTCCTTAGCTGTCTGCACCTCCTCCTCCTCCTCCTCCTCCTCCTCCTCCATATAATACACACACCTCTCCTTAGCTGTTTGTGCCTCCTCCTCCACCAAGTAATACATACATGTGTCTGCACAGCTATGGATGTATTGGTGAGATATCTTGCATAAGTTAAGTGACTAAGTTAGCGCTATGAATAGAATGATAAACTCTATTGGGATGTTGTCGTCCACATTATACTGTATATTGAACGTACATGATGTGCCAAAATAGTATGAATTGTTATAGGCCTACCTCTGAGGTGAAGTATTACACACAGAGCTCAATGTGTGCGTTGCTTTCAGCATCATGTGTGGTCTCCTAAGATTACCTCTAACCTTTGACTTCCCAGGTACTTCCAGATGTTCCTAGACTCGCTGCGTTCTCCAGATGGTAAGTTTCCCGAGGTACTGGAGGACGAGGTTCTGAGGCCGGCGCTGGTGGCTCGGTTCCGCATGGCCCGTCTCTACAGCAAGCTTATCAGCACCAGCCCTACGGTCCAACTGGACAACCTCAACCTGTCCCTGGACTGCTACAAGTAATGTTACTACTATCACACTGTACTATACTCAGTACTAAACAGCTGGACTGCTACAAGTAATGTTACTACTACTATACTCACTCCGTAGAAACCAGCTAGACTGCTACAAATAATGTTACTGCTATTGTAATATACTATATTCAGTATAAAGACCAGCACTATCAACTTTCTTACTGCTGCTTTTGTACAACTACATCATATTAAAGGATTGTTTGTAGGGATGCGCTGTAAAACGCTATTTCCCTTCCCTTCACTTGTCTGTCTGTCTGTCTGTCTGCAACAATAAGCCCTCTGTCTCTCCTCCTCCTCCTTTCAGGTTTGTGGTGCAGTACTGTGAAGACCACCCGGCCGCCGCTGCTGCCGTGGAAACGGAGCTGGAGCTGAGCCAGGAGATGGTCGGCCTGCTGCCAATCAAGATCAACCGTCTCCAAGCCAAGATGGCCGCCAATAACTGATTCACTGGAGGGAGGGAAGGATGGGTTACTTACTGGTTGACTGGTGACTAGGTGACTGGCTGACTGGGAGACTAGTTTTCTGGCTGACTGGTGACTGGCTGACTGACTAGTTGACTGGCTGACTGGCACACTGAATGGCTTGAAGGAAGACTGGCTAACTGACAGACTATCTTACTGGTTGACTGACAGACTAGCTCACTGGCTGACTGATTTGACAGATGAGTTTACTGGCTGAGTGTTTTGACAGACTAACTTACTGGCTGACTGGTTTGACAGACTAACTTACTGGCTGACTGGTTTGACAGACTGTCTCACTGGCTGACTGGTTTGACAGACTAGCTTACTGGCTCACTGGTTGACAGACTAGCTTGCTGACTGTTGACAGGCTAGCTTACTGGCGGACTGGTTTGACAGACTATCTTACTGGCTGACTGGTTGACAGACTAACTTGCTGACTGGTTGACAGAGTAGCTTACTGGAAGGCTGGATGGTTGGATGGCTATTCTGTTTATCTTTCAGACTGATTTACTGACTGTCGTGTAAACTGGTAATTAAATGGACTGAGCAGTGAACGACCCCCCCCCTCCTGGTAAAACACGTAACCATGGTTACCAGTTCACTCTGGCTTTGACAACCGGACCTGTGTAACCGTGGTAATCAGCCTTCTGTAACTGTAGGGTCCGTGGTAAAGGGCCCGGACCAAAGTAACCGTGGTAAGGATGTCGTACTTCACAGAGTCTCTTCGTGTAACTTCTCTGTGACTCTATGCATGATGCCAATGTGACCTTTAACCTTCTGGCTGAGGAGTCCTAATGACGATGCATCCCAAAGTAACCATGGTAACGCCTACCTAAATAGATCTGTAGGTCTCTGCTGATGTGAAAAAGTTACACCTAAATTAACTGTTGCTTCACAAGGCGTTTTCTTCTGTAATGTACAATGTGTTATTACTTTGTGTTAACTATTTAACCGAAATAAAATATAATAATCTACCGATTGTATTCTGTATATTCATATAGAATATAGTTTATGCTGAAATAGATGAAAACAGACTAAAGATATTTTCAATTTTAGAATTCATGTCAAGAAGCATTAGGGCTTATCTAAGAACATAAATATATTAAGTTGGTAAGACAGTCCGAGGTTTTCAGGTTAGACAAGAGAGTAGACAAACGACAAGTGTATTCTCCAGGCAACCAGCAGAGGGTGCTGCTGCTGTAACTTTGTCCAAAGTTTGTTTTTCAATTTATAATTCTGTACAAGTTTAAATAATCTTTCTAATTTCTAAACCTTAAAATAGCTGCTCTTTGGTAGATCTCTTATCTTTCACTCATCTCTATCCTTTTCTCTGTTTCCTTGTCTCTGTGTCTCTGTGTTGGAGTAGGACAGATGAGAGCCTAGTCACACATAACAGAAGCCAGGCTGGGATGAGAGAGCAACAGACTAAGCTCAGAGCGTGAGAGAGGAGATCCAGCCTGGTTTTCTGCTCACAGGTTTGTTCAGGATACTAAGACACTGCATTAGATGAGGTTTGTTCTGGATACTAAGACACTACATTAGATGAGGTTTGTTTAGGATACTAAGACACTGCATTAGAAGTGGTTTGTTCAGGATACTAAGACACTGCATTAGATGAGGGTTGTTCAGGATACTGAAACACTGTATTGGAATGTTTGGTTAGGTCCCGTTTCAGACGCTGACTGAGTTTGACGCTGGCTGAAGATGTGAGCTGACCTCCGTTCTCCTCCCTAACCAGCATTCTCATCACTAAGTGATTCCAGGGGCAGACCCGAAGGAGAGAGGAACTATGAAATCTGTTTGGGCGTGTGTGTAAGTGCACAGCTTTCCTCAGAATTTATTTTTCCCCAGGTAATTTACAGGAGCTGGTTCTTATTCTTAATTTCTCCACCCATTAGTTCTGGGTCAGATTCATTTAACCTGTTTCAGTCTTCTAGTCCCAGGAGCGCTGCGTCAGCTTCTCTGTAACTGGGGTTTCTGTTGTAACTCCTGGCAGCAGTTTCATTTCTGTAATGTTATTTCCTCCTCTCAGATACCTGAGAGGTTTCCCTGCTCAATGCTGTCTCATGACGGAAGTGGCTTCTTCAGATGAACGGCCTGTCCTCTTCCTCCTCATCCTCTTTCTCCTCCTCCTCTTTCTCTTCCTTCACTTCACTGAGAGTCTGACTCAACAGTCGTGGCTTTGATCAGCCTTAACTTAGGCATTCCTTAACCACAAACTAACATTTTGAAAGTATTGATATATTTATTTATATTGGTTTTGTTTTGAATAGGGTTGTAATGAGTTCTTTGTTCTATGTTTTTGGACAACATACATTAGATGCAGTGAAACGAAAAAATAATTTACATTAAAATGGTGGTGTTCTGTTTTTTCATTGTGTTGTATTTAAGAAATGTGATGTTATGTGTGATGGGATGGGTAAATTGTGTGTTTTGTCGTTTTTGCAGTATTGGTTGTTTGTTGTGAGTTGGTTAATGCAGTATCCGGTTGCTCCAGCGCTACGTTGCTCCATCAAAACTTCTTCTTTAGACTCTCCTCATCTAGAGACCAGACACTATAGCTGCTCAGTTATTAAACAATAGAATACTTCAGCTGTATTGTTGACTCTCCTCCTCTGTAGACCCCAGCCTGTGTTCTGCCCCTGTGAGTGGAGTTTCAGACGACAGGTATTAAGGATGAAAGACATTTTAACATCACAGAAGACATTTCAAATCCTATGTTCCTCCTGGTGAAACAAAGAGATACATTTTGTTGACTAAAGCACTGTAAGGGCATAAGTGTGTTGGTTCCACTTCCTCCCCCCAAATATATTTGCACCCACACACCCACGGGAATGTTTCAACAAGTTGTGATCAAACGGGTTGTTGTGTTGATGATGAATATATATAGTTGTATTAATTCTACTGTGACTCAGAAATTGACTGACTCACATTGTTGAGGAAGACTAGCAGGTAAAAAGGAAATGTTGTAATCATGCGTGGTTTTGAGTAGATCAACTTTGTGCTGCATTCTATTGCTATTTGCAAACAGACTTCTTTTCTACATGTACTGTATATGTTTCCTTTCTTTGTGGAATAAATATTTTGTTTTTCAAAGAGCATGTTTTAACCGAAAGAGAAAGGTGGACAGAGTCTGACATAGAGAGACACAGAGCGATTAAGAGAGAGATGGAGAGGGTAAAAGAGAGAGTGAGACAGAGAGAGATTGAGACAGAGCGAGAGAGACAAAGAGGGTTAGAGAGAGAGTGAGACAGACAGAGAGAGAGATGAAGCTCTAAGGGTTAACGTGCTGAGAGCTGTGGTGGTGTAGAACTGTGGTGGCTTCCTTTTCTCCTACTGTGTTTGTTCATCTTCCTCTCAGCAGGATCAGCAGCGTCTGGTTTACTGGAGCGTTCAGATCTGGGACAACCATCAACCTGTGTGTGTGTGTGTGTGTGAGTGTGTGTGTGAGAGAGAGAGTCATTCTGTGAACTACCAATCTGACCTCATTCACAGCCATTTCTTGTAAGTGCATTAGCGGAAATGATCAGATCATGAACAATGATGTGCGTATGTGTGCGTGTAGCTAAGCTATAGAAGTCTTCCTGATTGGAGTCTCCCAACACAGAGAATGTGCGGACAGAGCGATGTCTGACTGAATATGGAGGATATGGATCATACCTCGGTTGTCTCGTTCATGTTATCAGAGGAGAACCTCTATCTGTCTCACCGTATATTTGTTTAACACATTTTTGTTTGAAGCAGTGACGAAAACAATTTTCCATCAATATCTTTCTTGGAAGTAAAATAAAATTATCTGAAATGTATGCCTCCATATTTAAAGAAAAGGCTTCTTAATTATCACTAAAACTCTTATGAACAATAGTATGTTTCGTTTGTTGTTTAATTTTAATTTGTGTGCTTACACCCAGTGCTTCATCACAATACTGTGTGTTTTCACCGTGTTCTTCATCACAATACTGTGTTTTTTCACCGCGTTCTTCATCACAATACCGTGTGTTTACACCGTGTTATTCATCACGTGAAGTTTTCTTCATCACAATACTGTGTCTACACCGTGTTCTTCATCACAATACTGTGTTTTTTCACCGCGTTCTTCATCACAATACCGTGTGTTTACACCGTGTTATTCATCACAATACCGTGAGTTTTCACAGTTTTCTTCATCACAATACTGTGTCTACACCGTGTTCTTCATCACGATACTGTGTGTTTACACCGTGTTCTTCATCACAATACTGTGTGTTTTCAGGCAGATGAGCGTGTCATTTCCTGTGGGCAGATGATGGAAGATACAGCACTTCCTGTTCTATTTACTAGCTCTGCATCAGAGGAATTTAAAACGCATTACTCCGTCTTTCTCTCACACACACTTTCACAAACAGTAACTCAAACTCAAACCCTTGCAGTTTATGAGGCAGTATTTCTGTGAATAGATCCACAGGCTGCTTTCTTTCAGGTCAACAACTCTCAGCCAGTCGTGGAGTCCAGAGAACACCATCCCAGCCAATAGGAGAGCTGGGTAGATAAAGCGAAGTAATGCAGCTGTCTTTCTGTCCTCATCACCAGGACTTGACAAATATTTGGGGATTCCTCTGAGTTAGAAGGCCTCAGACTGGAGAGAAAGAAAGAGAGAATGGATGGATTGGGGGTGAGGGGAGAGAAAAGTCTTGCAGTGAGAGCACTGTAGAGAAACAACTGAGTATTCTGACTGTTTACACCTCTCTCGTACTCTCTTAGTCTCACTCTCTCTCTTTTACTCTGTCTGTCTCTCTCTTTCACTGTCTCGCTCTCTTTGTCTCTCTCTTACTCTCTATGTATCTCTCTCTCTCTCCCCCCATCTCCTCATTTGTTCCCAGGCTAAACAGTTCTAGGTCATAATGACAGACCAGTGGAGGGACAGTACCTGCAGACCGGCACATTAAGCTGACAGATGTTTAGGCACTGCAACTTTCCATTGCAACAGAGAAAGACCTTCAGGTGCATTCAGTTGTGAAAATAAATATCCGTGACCTAGATTTCTGCTTAATTCATTTGACTAAATATTCGTGCATTTTTATTAACTAATTAGAGATATAAGATCAATAGCAGGCTATAGGTATATATCTCGGATGTTTAGAATAATTCCCGTTAATTGTCCATTGCTGCAAGGCTCTGTGTCTCACACAGGCCTGAAACAGGCAGCTCTCAACTTTCCACTGCGATGTTCAACTTGTTGCCAAAGACGTCTGAATTCAGGAAACAGTGACGCATCGATGGGTCGGGTTTTTAGGGGTAGGCGTCTTTACTTACTCGATAAATAGATAAAGATATCCTCACAAGAGAAGGCAAGTCACAGTATAAGCGAGTTAACATAAAACGTTTTATTTTCTGTTATAAGCGAAAATGGGGTGTCTGTTGAATATAAAGTTTGTTCTGAGTCTGGCCGTCTTCTGCCAAGTCTTGAACAACGGAATGGGTAAGTCATTCATAATCTATACGTTTCCGTTTTGAGGTGGACTGTTTGTAGAAAAGGTCGACTGAATCACCAACACAACAGAAACACTTCTTTATGTAGAGTACGATATTTATTTTGGAGTTGTGTGAGTTACTGGATCTTGCTTTCTCACAACTCCCATCCTCAGCATCGTTTTAAAACCAGCACAGAATGCTCCGGCCTCCATGGGAAATAGCTACGCACTCGCTTGCTTTCGATACGAAATCAAGAAGATAGTTAATTGCACCACTGTACATTTTGTGCCTGCTGGGCAGATGGGTGGGTGGAGAAGACTATACGAAGGCAAAGTTTAATACTGTACATTAACACCTTAAGACTATTAAATCATGCATATTTTTTATCAATATTAAACTTCGCTTGTGTGCGCGCGAGCGTGTATGTGTGAGAGAGAGCGAGGGAGAGTATACGGATAAAGGTGCGCACAAAACACATTCGAATGAGTAGGAAATTATGTATTTAACGGAACAGAAAGTACTCGATCAGACCTAAGGTTCGTTTGTCTGTAGCCTATTGGTTTTTATAGACAAATAGGAATTTCGCACAAATCGACTAGAAATTAGCCTAATGCGTAGCCTACAGAAACAATAACTTATCGTTCTGACTGCCCCTACCTGGCTCCGTCCGCCCCAACAGATCCAGTCCCCGTGTTTGGGTCATTCTATGCGAAATGTCACAGTTCTGTACGTTGAGTGACAGGTGATAAACCTAGTCCTTCCCCCGGCTCGTCTCTAGGAGCCCCCACGGCGTCCACCGGCCGGTACCACTGGGTGAGGTGCAAGCCCAACGGGGCTGATACTAACTGTCGCACCGAGAGAGGACCGCTAATGGACCTGTCCCAACAGCCAGACCTGCCCGACAGACTGCCGGCCTCATTTGTAGAGAACATGTAGGTACCACACACTCTATCTCCTCTCACTCTATCTCTCTCTCGCTTACACTCGCTCACTCACTCACTCTATCTCTCTATCTCACTCACTCACGCTCTTCTCTCTCACACACACAATTACTCACTCACTCACTCATTCACTCACAGTTAAACTTACAGATAACGGTGTGATTGTTTCATACATCCATTTTTGAAGGTTCGTTGTCTTTCTTGAGCCTAGATCTGCCATATATATTTTTGCATGCTTTAGTGCCATTTTACTTTTTAAAAATTATTTATGCATCTTATTTCTGTATTTTGGTTTATAAAATACTTAATAGATCTACAAACTATATCTAGAATCTATATTATATTATATTAATGTTCTAATCAATAAAGGATATACAAGCACATACTTGAGTTTGAGGAACAGTTACTTTCCCACTAACACCCACTATATGTTGATGCAACGCTTAAATTGTCAAGAACACACCCTGTTAACGGTCTGTCTCCCTGTCTGTCTCTCTGTCTGCCTGTCCATTCCTCTTTCTCTCTCTGTCTCTCTCGCCTGTCTGTCTGACTGTCTCTGCCTGCATGTCTGTCTGTTTGACTCTCTGCCCTTTTAAACCGGTCTGTCTGCCTGCCTGCCTGTCTCTCTCTCTCTATCTGTCTTTCTGTGTGCCTCTCTCTCTGTCTGTCTGCCTGTGTCTTCCTCTCTGTCTGGCTATATGTCTGTCTGTCACTATGTTAGAAAGCCTGCAGGTGTATCAGCTTCTTAATTTTGCTTTAGCCTGTGGTACAACAAGACGATAGCTCCTATAGTTTGGCCCAAAGCCTTATGGCTTAAACTACAATAACCAGTCTGTAGTTCCTATAGTTTGGCCCAAACCAGCCTGTAGCTGCAGCCTGTATCCTTCAGCGTGCTATGAAGAGGAAAACAGCCAGTTTATTGACAGTTAGTCGCCTATTCGTCAGTTGGAATCAGGCGATGGTGGCGTGTAGACTAAATCTTAAATCTATATTTATATGTTTGTATATTATTTTTAAATATATCTTACACAACATCTCAGTTATTATGTGGTCACTCCCGGCTTATTAAAGGGTTACCTTACTGACTGGCTAACTTACTGACTGTTGTCCCTAGTTGTGCGACCGCAGAGGAAGCTTGTTTGTTAGCACCTCCTCTTAGGGTTAGGGTAGGGTTGGCTGACTGTTTGTTCTCAAGTCCTCTTAGGGTTAGGGTAGGGTTGGCTGACTGTTTGTTATCGACTCCTCTTAGGGTTAGGGCTAGTTGGCTGACTGTTTGACTTAAACGGTTGTCTTACTGACTGCCTAGTTGACTGATGTTGTCCAACTGCAGAGGAAGCTGAGTGTGTTATCATCTCGTTTAAGGGTTAGGGTTAGTTGACTGCCTACTTGACTGACTGTTGTCCGACTGCAGAGGAAGCTGAGTGTGTTATCACCTTCTTTAAGAGGCACATTACTTCCTCTCTGAGACTGAAGTGTTACAGACACATTGTGTACACTTTAGACAATGCTGTAGCCGGTGGAGGAGGAAGAGGAGGAAGAGGCGGGGTGCGAGGAGGAAGAGGAGGGGTGAGGAGGAGGAGGAGAGTGGGAAGAGGTGGGGGTGAGAAGAGGGGGAGTTGGGGGGAAGGAGGAGACTGGAAAGAAAGAAAACAGCACTGTCAGGATGTGGGCTGTGTCTCTGTTCTCATTGGTCCTACTGACCCTGACTCTGTTCTCATTGGTCCTACTGACCCTGTCTCTGGTCTCATTGGTCCTACTGACCCTGTCTCTGTTCTCATTGGTCATACTGACTCTGTCTCTGTTCTCATTGGTCCAGAGAGGCAGAGCAGGAAGAAGAGCAGCAGGCCGCAGCCCAGGAGGAGGAAGAGTATGGAAATGAAGAGGAGGAGGAGCCGGTGGAGGGGGACGGCAACCAGGATTTGGAGGAGGAGCGAGAGCTAGAGGAGGAGCAGGAGGAAGAGCAGGGAGAGGAGCAGGAGGATGAACAGGAGGAGGAGCAGGAGGAGGAGCAAGAACAGGGGGAGCTAGGAGAAGAGAAAGGAGAAGAGGAAGAGGAGGAGGGAGAGGTGCAGGCCGTAGGGAAACTCTCCCTCTTCCTGGATCCAGAGGAAGGTTCTGCGATGGCGGCCGATGGTTCCGCTGACGGGCCTGGTTCTGATCGGCAGCAGAACCAGGATCTGGGGTACTGGTTCCCGGTGGAGGAGGAGACCGCGCCTCCCGCCGAGGAGCTGAGAGAAGACCACCTCCTGCTGTAATAAACAAGCACACACACACACACACAAATATATACACACACAACAAACACATACACACACGCACACAGGCCTACACACACACACACACACACACACATGTCAGCAGTATTCTACAAGCACCCACCTGCAGCTATGTGGTGGTCCGTCTCCTCTTTAGTTTCAGTCTCTTGGTTGTGCTGTTACACAGTATGGCTGATCACTGTTAGGATGCACATAAGCATCCTGTTGTTTTGAAAACAATGTTTTGAGTGGAAGTGTGTTAATGTTGTAATGTAGGCTCAGACAGACTGCAAGCTTTAGGCTCCACTGTAGCATCAACTAACTCCCTCAGTGACTTCCTGTGCACAGCGGGCACAAGCAGCGCAGACGCAGTGCATGTGACGCTTAGATGAGATTTAGGCAAGTGATTCGTAAAACCAAAATGTATAGAAAATGAGGTTGGCATGTCAAGTGCTGGTTTGCCCTGCTAGGGCTGCAGTGGGAACAAGGCTGTTGTCTTCCATTACTCTGCACACTAGAGGCGGAAATTGTCAGAAAATTATCTGAGCCGATCCTTTAAAATGCAATTAGAAAGCCTCTTAAAAATCTTTTGGGAACTATATGCCACTTTTTGCCGATGGTAAAAAGCCATGCCACTGTCGGACTCTGTGTGTGAGCATTCAGAGTGCTGCGTCATCCCACGCTGCTGTCTTTGTGCAGGGAGCTGGGGTTCCCACATAGAGAATCAAACACACCCATTTTCCCACACCCCCTGAAAGAAAGTGTAACTTTACTAAATATAAAAAATTTGATTGTGTAGATGTGAGTAAAAAGTGCCTTAGCATATGAGCTTTGAGTTGCGCTGTTGTGACAGTATAAAGGGAATAATGTTTATATCGCTATTAAGATGGCTATCACAAATTTCTACTATATCTTTTCTTTATTTTTTTAACTGTAACGATTGTCTTTGATGTTTAATATTATCCCTTTTATTGTGGAAATCTGTATATGAGTGAAACGGATGGAAAATTCACAATCATTTAAAATCTTTAATAAAACTGTTGACATCCACAATCTTTTTGTTTGGTTTGTGTTTTTTCCGAAGGGGTTATTTATTGCAGGTTAAGGCAGACTGTCCTTCTGAAGGGGTAATCTATTGCAGATTAAAGCAGTCTGTCTGTCTGTCTGAGGGGGTAATCTATTGCAGGTTAAAGCTGTCTCTCTGTCCGTCTGTAATCTAGTGCAGGTTAAAGCAGTCTGTCTGACCGTTGCTGCTGCCACCTAGTGGTTAGAGACACTCAAATTTAGGAAAAGTCACACGGATAACTTGTTGTCACCCTGCTCATATAATGTAGCCTATATAAACATTTACAAAAACAAGCGCATTGCAGACCACATAGCAACCGTTTTGACTAAACAGGGACATTGAATATAATAGACAATCATCTTAATCCAACATATTAAGTCATTTTTAATTTCTTTATTTTTGTATATTATTGGCAAAATACATGATGTGGTATTTTCTCCATCTCATCTAAAAGGTAAATCCTGAGCTGAAAGAAACTGGACACGTAGCAGCAGGGGTATGACAGGTTCATGCATGCGGCGCCTCCTCTCGCATTAAGGTCCCACAGCAGCATCCCTGCTCCTGTTAAATGGCACCTCTTTAGAATGTCAGTGAAGATTTCTCCTGTATACTCCCTCAGTGTGATGGTCAGCTTAAAGAATCACACTTCATTACGGCACCATTTACCCCTTCCTCTGCTTTTCATGCTAAGTTACATTTACAAAATTTTGGCCTGTAAAAGTTTAAACAGATAGTCACAGAGTTTGACAAGGGACCTATTTGTTGAGATATGACTGCCACATTCACAAGGACTTGGAAAAAGAGTAAAGGAAAAGCCAGCATTCTGACCTGAGCCTGTTGGACCACCTGTTCGTCATCCAGCAGTGCTCCAGCACCTGGTCTAAATGGGGTCTCCTGGAGGGCTCTTGAGCCAGGCATGATCTAATGAGATCCTTACAGTCTACAGTTCAGGAAAGGTTAGTGGCTCTAATGAGATCCTTACAGTCTACAGTACAGGAAAGGTTATGATCTAATGAGATCCTGCCAGTCAGTACAGCAAAGGTTATGATCTAATGAGATCCTGACAGTCTACAGTACAGGAAAGGTTAGTGACGCTGAATGATAGGAGTTCTAACCTAAACCACCCTGATGATGACCCTGATGACTACCAGTAGCTATAGTCTATACACACAGTAGTTCACCTGGGGAAAGTCCTAAACCTAAACCACCCTGATGACTACCAGTAGCTATAGTCTATACACACTACTGCCTCTAGTGGCGTTCACCTGGGGAAAGTCCTAAACCTAAACCACCCTGATGACTAGCAGTAGTCTATAGTGCCTCTAGTGGCATTCACCTGGGGAAAGACCTCTTCTAAAAGGCCTTTTGCGGGAGGCCACTTTGTCGTCCTCGCTGTTGAACGGAGCTCTGGCACACACTAGTTCGTACATCATCATCCCCAGGGACCAGATGTTGTAATGGCAGGCCACGTATTGCCTGTTCCGGAGCCATTCCGGGGGGTAGTACTCGGTCGTGCCTGCAGACACAAAGACAGAGATCAGGGGTAGTACTTGGTCGTGCCTGCAGAGACAGAGACAGAGATCAGGGGAAGTACTTGGTTGTGCCTGCAGAGACAGAGACAGAGATCAGGGGAAGTACTTGGTTGTGCCTGCAGAGACAGAGACAGAGATCAGGGGAAGTACTTGGTTGTGTCTGCAGAGACAGAGACAGAGATCAGGGGTAGTACTCAGTCGTGCCTGCAGAGACAGAGACAGAGATCAGGGGAAGTACTCAGTCGTGCCTGCAGAGACAGAGACAGAGACAGAGATCAGGGGTAGTACTCGGTCGTGCCTGCAGACACAAAGACAGAGATCAGGGGTAGTACTCAGTCGTGCCTGCAGCGACAGAGACAGAGATCAGGGGAAGTACTCAGTCGTGCCTGCAGAGACAGAGACAGAGATCAGGGGAAGTACTTGGTCGTGCCTGCAGCGACAGAGACAGAGGTAAATTGGGATGGAGAAAGAACTCGTCACATTTGCTTTTGGTGGTTTGTTTATCCTAGGCAGTTTGGTGTTGGCTTGGGGTGAAGTTTAGTTGCCTTTTTAATGCGGAAAGTATAGGTTTTACATTCTGGATTGTGACTATTTTATTTTTTCTCTATAATATTCCTATTTTTGTCCTCTAATTCTTATTCAAATTTTTATTTTCAATATTTTGTTGTTGTTGAAGCAACTTCAGACATTTCCCAGGAACGTTTTATACAAATTCAGGTTGTGATTTGGATAATATTATGGTATTACCAGCAATGTCCTCGTTTAGCCCCGTTGTCAGCAGTTTCCCGACGCCAAAGTCAATCATCTTGACCTGCAAGGTTTCAGTGTTAACCAGGAAGTTCTCGAGCTTGATGTCACTGTGGAGGACGCCGCGATCACTGCAGTGGCGCGCGGCCTGCACGGCCTGCCGTACTAAACCCTTTGCCACGGTTTCCTTTACAGCCCCTTTGGCAAAGTGAGTGACGTAGTCGGACAGGTTCACAGCAGGAATCGGTCGGTCCATGACAACAATGAACCAATCGGCCAGCTGAAACCACTCGATGAGCTGGACCACGTTGTCGCTCGTGGGGGCGCGGCAGACCAAAGACATTAGGGCCACCTCACGAGGCAGGAGCCACAGGGTACCCGGCTGTAACAGGGAGGTAAAGAGGTCCATTACGTTTTTAATTGTTTTGCCACACATTGTTTACACTTTATTAAATGCTCAGAGTAGTAGGATATGTCTTCATACTGAAATGTCTTACATGTGCTTCTGGATGTATTTAAAAAATAAAACTATTACAATTTGTGAGAAAGGGCAGTTAAAAGCCTGGCAATAAATATATCAGTAAAAACTTACTATTTTGATGTAATCAAAGTTTTTTCCATCCCTCTTGACATACTTAATAGCCACCTAGAAAGTTTTGAAGTGTTTTTTAGTTTTTTTTCAGTTTGTTTCCTTCTTTAAAAAGGCCTGTGGTACATGTAATTCTGACCTTGGGATGAATTGAAATTACAACAGTATGTAAGTTACCTAACCTTTCTTCCGTCAGAGTGGCGTAGTCCTTTGTACACCTTTCCAAACCCTCCTTGTCCCAGTAAGGTTCCGACGCTATAGCGCGTGCTGAACAGAACCTCGTCACCTGAGCACGACCACTTATATGCAGGCCATGCCAGCACATTTTGGCCCCACCTTTATAAGTAAACAACAAACAAAAGAAGTGCCAGTGGCCTAAAACAAACACTTTATAAAACCTCCTTTCCCACTATGGACCAGTAGCCTACTAACCTCTTTATTTCGTGCCAGAGGCAGCGGAAATAGCCTTGAGTTTGGTTCAATGTCACTTTTCTTAGCCTATTATCACCGCCATTGTTTTGCTCCAGGGGATTTGACTCTCTTTTCCTTCGGTAAAGTCCACTCCTTAGTAGGGCCAGACTGTCCTTCACCCTGCTGGGGCAGACAGGAGCTATGGAGCCATGTGTTGGCTCACTTATTCTGGGGTGTTTATCTATTCTCCATTCCTCCCTATCCAGGGCATTGCTCCTCCGCTTCATGGTGGTTTGAATATTTTTGATCGAGCAATACAACTGCTATTATCAAACAACAGTCCAATAATAAAAAGGAAAACGTGTGTATTCTAGCTCTATAGTTTTCATCGGGGTGATGTCATAATGCACAGAACTTTAATGATGTCACAAATAGTACAAAAGGTTTCGATTTTTCCTGTTAGCCAGCTTTTATGACATCATCGAGATCCAGTGAGATTAGATGACATTCTAGTAGTGAGCATTTTTCTAGCAGTGTTTGAATAACAGTACTTTTAAGTTGACAACACTGTAACTACCTGCTCTATCCCCTCAGCCAGTGCTGATGTCTCCTCTTCCTCCACATGTGCTCACAAGCCCTGCCCCAAAAGAGTCTGCATAAAGTCAAATGTATTGGTTTAACACATTTCGTATAGGTAATTCAGTGTGCTTTACATAATAAGCCAAGCAGGAACATACAAAGCAGGATATAAAATAATAGTAATAAAATCCAAACAGTAGTATAAATATATAGGCTAGACCTGTGGGGGACTAGCTGCACTACCAATTATCACAGGAAATAAGCCTATTTATGCTATTAATCACAAACTGCATTTTTGTATAAAGATACTGCCATTACAAAGCTTTATAGGACTCCATGAGGCTTTCCATGAGTCCAGCGGGTAACCAACTCCCGGGACACTGTTCAAAAGTGCAGGTATGCCACTGACGCCAGGCATGGGAGGTTTGATGAAGTGCTGTGATATTTGCCTGCTGCCCCACCCACTCACATGACATACCGTTCCAATGTCAATGAATCACATGATCATCCAAACGCGTTAGCAGGGAATCGGCAGCCTACTCAGAAGGGTTTGGAATCACGGAG
>JAPMUY010001279.1:0-115000 GCA_026901105.3 Galaxias olidus
AATGTTCAATATCATTTCTTTCTGCCATCTCTTCAATACTTGCGTTGTGTACTTAGATCGTATATGAAAAATGTAAACAAAATTCTGAATGAGAAAAATTATCAAAAATAAATTATTACCAGTCCTCTATATATCATAGGCTATACATCGGAATCTACAATAATCATTTGCAGAATTCATACAGTCTATAATCTAAATCATTGACAACGTCCCTCAGACTGCAACCATTTACAATTCTAACCACATTTGAATCTTGCATCAAATCTTGATCTAGGCGTCCAAGCAGCATACAGCGATCGGCGTAGGCTGATCTTTGAAGATCCGAAAGGTCACGGCACCAGTGTAGCGATTCTTGTTTTGTTAATGGACTGCACTCACAGGAACTGGTTCTCATTCATTTATTTATTATTCTGTCTCTGTTTCTGAAGAGACCTGGTAAACAAGCAAACAAAATCATTTGTTGTTATTTGTTGTTGTTGCACCGCAATCTGCTTTAGAACATCATTCAGTCTCTCTGTTTCTGAAGAGACCTGGTAAACAAAAAGTAAATCTGTACAACTGTTATACTATGAATTACGTAACATTACGCATTCATCAAACACATCAGAAGAGCAGTGCGCAAATTGCGACCAAGTAGGCTACATTACCTAAATAATAACAACGTTTTATATTAAACAATTGGAGCAAATCATACCTGGTAAACAGAGCAAACAAAATCATTTGTTGTTATGTTGTTGTTGCACAATCTGCTTTAGAACTGCATAAAATACAAATAACATGCCTCAGTCACTACACCGACACAACTAGCATGCGAACACAAAGGAATGTCAGGAATGTTCGCGCCGTTTTGGCTGAGGTAGCAAAGCGATATAATTAATAAGTATATAAAGTTGTTAAATACAAATATTTAATATCACACTAATCATCACTTTATACCTTAACAAATATAATATCTAACAGTGCATTTGCATGTGAAACAAAATCATGTTATTTCCATTTTAAGACATAAAACTAGGAACCACATTATGCCATCGACCTACCATCATTCAGTCTCTCTGTTTCTGAAGAGACAGACTATGGCAACACCAAAAGGACATAAACCAGCAGGACTGCAATACCCCAAACAACCAGGAGGCTCCGCTAAAACAAATACTGGAACAAGCTGCTTTGTTATGGCAAAACTCACATATACCAGCAGTACATTTCTAACTCTGTTACATAAGCATGATAAGGTTGCTAGGTGATTTATCAATCAATAAGATACGAGATTCAAAATGTTCTCCAAGTGGGAGGTGAATATCGTAATATATCACCTCTAGCAATATTTTTTTTGTAATTTTCCCCTCACATGCCGACTTTAAATAAGATACAGTAAATCATTTGTGTTTGATTTATGTATTCAATTATTATAATAATAAAAGTAATGTTAGGCTTCAAACTCTTTCATTCAGGCCAGTGGAAAGCACTTACGGGTCCTGCATGTAACCAAACTGGCGTTTTTATAAGCCCCGCAACAGATGTGCTCCCTTGTAAATCTGCCATGCTCTTTGAGCAGATCTCTATTTTCAACATGGAAGGCCATAGAAGTGTATGTCAGGAGGAAAGGCAGCCAGGGAGCGTCTCTAAAGTGTTGGGACTGAAACAGAAGCTGTCGCACCACACCAGTGTTTGGTAAATGAGCATCTTTTTTCATACTGCATACAATTGTAACGCCGTTCCTCAATACTAAAATAATAATAATAATATCTTTCATTTAAGAGGGTCTTTACTAGCAACCCCAAGAACACCTTACAAATAAGAGGAAGCTTTACAACAAATACAAATGAGTTGAAAGATTAGCAATTGTAAATATTAGTTCAGACCTTTCAAACATATGGCCCTGATAGAACGTGTATGTTTTAAGGAGTCTTTTAAAAGGTTCCTAGGGACTGCATTTCAGACCTCACAAAGGGAGGGAGTCGCAGAGGTCAGGGGTCACATATCCCCTCTCTCTCACTCCCTCTGATACTCTGATAATATAATACAAGAGACAAATATGGACAAACTGTCATTTCAAACCATTATCACTCTGACTGCTGGTTCATATCGGTTTCTGGACGCTCCCTTGTAGTGTTAATTTCTGTGTGTGTGTGTGTGTGTGTGTGTGTGTGTGTGCATGATGAACATGTACACCATCCGGCATATTGTGGCCAATCCTCCCACAAAGTTTCGTTGGAATCTTTTCATGGTGCCACTTTGTTTCCCTGTAGTTCCCCTGTGAGATGATGTCCGTGCCTTTGCTCCACACGCCATGGCAACATGGAACATGATGAAGTGATGAAGTGGCTGTGCTGCCGTGCTACTGGAGGAAGCAGCGTGTAACTCTTCAGAGATGTCCCAGGCTGCTGCCACTCTTACTAATGCTTTATCTGTTGGGAGTTAAAAACGGCAAATGGTATTTTTTCATAAAATGGAATCCTAAAGTGTGGGGAAAAAAAATCCCGACACTTTGATGGTAAAGCAAGCAACCCCAGTGCAGAGGGTTGGAGCGTGCCATGGCGTTTTGTCTGGGAGGGGGGAGAAAGACGAGGAGCCGTAACAGGAGAGAACAGTGGAGTGTGTGTGTGTGTGGCAGACATCCACTCCTCTCTCTCTCTCTCTCTCTCTCTCTCTCTCTCTCTCTCTCTCTCTCTCTCTCTCTCTCTCTCTCTCTCTCTCTCTCTCTCTCTCTCTCTCTCTCTCTCTCTCTCTCTCTCTCTCTCTCTCTCTCTCTCTCTCTCTCTCTCTCTCTCTCTCTCTCTCTCTCTCTCTCTCTCTCTCTCTCTCTCTCTCTCTCTCTCTCTCTCTCTCTCTCTCTCTCTCTCTCTGGGCTTGAGGACATGGCACTGTACCCTGCAAGCCAGGTCCAGCACCGGTTGGCTTAAGGGGCTTTGAAGTTGAGGGGTTAGAGGGAGGGATGGTGGGGAGGTCTAGGGGGGTTTCGAGGGGTCAGTGAGGACAGGCATCAGCCCCGTGTTGTGTGGAGTGGTTTTAAGTTGCAGGGGGTGCCAGACCCACAGGCCATATGGTGCGCTGGGTGGTGATTGGTGTGTGTGTATGTGTGTGTGTGTGTATGGGTGGTCTGGTGCGTTGGAAGGACAGCGCAAGGACCAGCCACATCTGTTCTGATGACAGGGGTCCTGTCTGTGGGGGGGTATGTGGACCTCCACCTCCTGGGGCACTGTGAAGTAACCGCTCTCTGCACACACACGCACACACACAGACACACACACAGACACACACGTGCGCGCGCACACACACGCACACAGACACAGACACACACACAAACACACAGACACACACAACTAAATATTAAACCCATATTTTACCCCCTCTCTATCTCTATCTCTCCCCGTATGTCTCTCTCTCCTCTATATGTCTCTCTTTCTTCCTCTCTCCGTATCTTTCTCTCTCTCTCTTTCTCCCTCTCAATCTCTCTCCTCTCTCATATCACTCTCTCTCTCTTTCTCTTTCTCTCTCCTCTGTATGTCTCTTCCTCTATCTCTCTCCTCTCTCGTTTCACTCTCTCTCTTTCTCTCTCTCAATCTCTCTCCTCTCTCGTATCTCTCTCTTTCTCTCTCTCTCTCTCTATGGAGTGTATTTGTATCGCCAGTCATCCCTGCGTGTTGCACAATGTTAAACAAGTTATGGCCGTTCAGTTGAACTGTTTACTGTGGCGAGGACAGATAACATAGAGTCCACCTCATCTGTTCTGCACCATTATCTTTGCTCTGGCACGCAAATATCCTGCATCACCATCGCAGGCCTCAGGGTGCTTTAAGACTTTTATCTACTGCAATGTTTGACTGCCTAAATGGACAGATAGACAGGGAATAAACACTATCAGTGAAGGGTGTGCAAATACATCTGTAACCCTAAAAATGGAGAGGGACATTTGACCTCTGGCTCGGTATGACGTGGTGGTTGGTTTTTCTTCCTCAAGCACCAGAAACATTTTTGTGCTCTTGTCAACTAAAGCTTGGGAAAAGGAAGTTCAGCTGGTTCGTGAAACAAAGAAAGTGTTTTTTAATATGTACTCCAACTGTAGTTGTGCAGCCCCATTTAGAACCACTTCTCTCACTGGCTCTGCGGAATTGTGGGTTTTCTCCCCAAAAAACACCAGCTCCTTTTTTTTCTCCTAAGATCCCTCCTTCTCTTCTTCTCGTTTTCCTAGAATTTCCGTCCAATCAGCAGCGGCGGTTACAGCCGGAAGTCTTCATACACCCCCGAGCCCCAGTCCCCCCTGCTGTACCCCCAAACGGCCCCGTCCACCACGGCCGCGCCCCTGAACAACGGCCACTCCCGGCCCAACAACGGCCACGGTTATGGCCAGGGTAACGGCCAGGCCCAGGGTTATGGTAACGGTAACGGGACCAGCCAGGCCCAGGGTTATGGGTACGGTAACGGGACAGGTCCAGGCCAGGGCCAGTACAACAACCCGTCGGGCCTGTACGGTCACAGCAACGGAGACAGAGCTCCGCCCAAACAGATGGGAGGCGCCAGACAGAGGTGAGACACACACTATTTACAAATATATATATATATATATATATATAATACAGACAGAGACACACACTACTTTGCACACAGACACATAAACACATGCACACACACACACACACACACACACACACACACACACACACACACACACATATATATATATATATAATATACAGACAGACAGACACACAATTACACTCTTGCACACAGACACATAAACACATGCACACACACACACACACACACACACACACACACTGCACAAATATATATATATAATATACAGACAGACAGACACACAATTACACTCTTGCACACAGACACATAAACACATGCACACACACCACATGCACACACACATACTTAAACACACACACACAGACATACATACACATACGTGTCTATGAGATTCAAGGTGAAGTCCAAAAAAAAGCCACATGCACACTGAAGGGCGTATAAACACACAATCAGTCATATGTTCACTGGTTATGAGATTCACATGCAAGTCAAACACACACAGACTGAGACACACACACACACACACACACACACACACACACACTCGTTTGTTCACACACTGGACATGAGATTCAAAGTGCAGCACAAATAAAACACACATGTGTTAAGTTCTCCTCCAGGCACGTGGCCTGGAAAAGACATTGGTTATCGCTCAGCCCCTCTGGTGTGTGATAAGTGTGTGTATGTGTGTGTGTGTGTGTGTGTGTGTGTGTGTGTGTGTGTGTGTGTGTGTGTGTGTGTGTGCCGTCCCGAGGAATGAGCTCAGCAACGAGTTCCTCTGTTTTGAACACACACACACACACACACACACACACACACACACACACACACACACACACACACACAAACCACACCTGCCCAGAGGTTCAGTTTACCTTTCAGGCCCCCAAAGGAGAGGGTAAAGACAAAGCATGCACTCAGCCATGACAGAAACTGAACACACACACACACACACACGCACGCACACACACACACACACACACACACACACACACAATATCTCATGCTGTGCTGACGCTCACAGATCCGTGTGATATTCTGGCATCTCCAGAGCCAAGCCCACACAAACACACAAAGTATCTTTTGAAGTACTGGTCTGGGAATAGCTTGGCCCCCTTTCAGGGTGAATGGGATCTCATGACTGACAGGTGTGGGAGTACAGACCCTGGATCCATCATCTCACCACTTCAGTTGTTAGAAGATGGCATGAGAGCAGCATTTCAGCAGTGCAGTGGTGTCTATGTGTTCCAGAGGCAGTGGAGGGACAGAGTCTGTACCAGACAGATTTACAGTTTCAGAGTTTTGTGGTTCCGTTAACGGAAAAGTGGTTCAGTGACTCACAGCCTTTGTTTGTACACGTTGTTCTTGACGTAATGACCACGGAGGACAACGTTGGTCTACACAGAACGGCTTTGTTGGTTTATCCAAGTCTTTGATGGTTTCATGGTTTTACGTCTGAATGGATGTTCAATGATGTTCTGTTCATATGGGAATAATGGGAATATGTCACAACATGTCCTTATTTTGGTTCTCGCTCTCTCTCTCTCTCTCTCTCTCTCTCTCTCTCTCTCTCTCTCTCTCTCTCTCTCTCTCTCTCTCTCTCTCTCTCTCTCTCTCTCTCTCTCTCTCTCTCTCTCGCTCTCTCTCTCTCTCTCTCTCTCTCTCTCTATCCTGCTCTCTCTCTCTCTCTCTCTCTCTCTCTCCCTCTCTTCCTCTTTTCTCTGTTCTTCCTCCTCTCAGCCCTGAGCCCGGCATGCTGTCCCCGGTTCTATCCCCGGGGGCTAGGAATGGGAGCGCTTCTTTCGACACCACCGAGTCCGACGTCTACCGGATGCTGCAGGACTACGAGGAGCCCGCCTCCGCACCCAAGCAGTCAGGCTCCTTCAAGTACCTACAGGGCATCCTGGAGGCCGAGGACGGAGGTAGGGTGTGTGTGTGTTTGTGTGTGTGTGTTTGTGTGTGTGTGGACGTGCCAAACAACCCCAATGATCCCTACTCCTCCCCCTGTTTATGTGCGTGAGTGCACTATACCTTCACATTTAAAATTCTTCATTTTACTGTTTTGTATATTTAATCCACTGCTCGCTACATATACAACGTTGTATGTTAGATACATGTTTGTCTACCTCAGCTAAACACACACACACACACGAACACGTGCAGAGAGAGAGAGAGAGAGAGAGAGAGAGAGAGAGAGAGAGAGAGAGAGAGAGAGAGAGAGAGAGAGAGAGAGAGAGAGAGAGAGAGAGAGAGAGAGAGAGAGAGAGAGAGAGAGAGAGAGAGAGAGAGAGAGAGAGAGAGAGAGAGAGAGAGAGAGAGAGAGAGAGAGAGAGAGAGAGAGAGAGAGAGAGAGAGAGAGAGAGAGAGAGAGAGAGAGAGAGAATACTTTTTCCTTTTTATAGGCCTGCGAGCCCAGAGCCTGGAGGATAAAGAAAGAGAGCAGGGTGAATCCTTTGTCAAGACAGTTTGTTGAGAAACGAGCTGACAAAGGACAATAAACCACGACACACATCCCTCCGCGCATCCCAACCGCTCCGCATTCCAAGACGCGGCCGTTCCGGCAACGTATAGGGGGAATCACGCGGGGGTGAGCGGGGTGGGGGGGCTGCAGGAGTCTGGACCCCCCCAACAAAACAAAAACAAAAACTTTCCATGATGTTTTACGGCTAGAACTCCGCCCCACTAGTTCCTCAAAGGGAACGCTGCTTATATCCCTGGATAGGTCTGGGCAGTTGGGGCTAGAACTCCGCCCCACTAGTCCCTCAAAGGGAATGCTGCTTATATCCCTGGATAGGTCTGGGCAGTTGGGGCTAGAACTCCGCCCCACTAGTTCCTCAAAGGGAACGCTGCTTATATCCCTGGATAGGTCTGGGCAGTTGGACTGTGTCTGTGTCTCTCCTCTCGTCTTATAGGACTGACAGGACTGTGTCTGTGTCTCTCCTCTCGTCTTATAGGACTGACATGACTGTCTGTGACTCAGCTCTTGTCCTATTGGACGGACAGAGTTGTGACTGTCTCTCTTCTCGTCTCATTTGACTGAGAGGACTGTCTGTGCCTCTATTGGACTGACAGAGTTGTGTCTGTGCCTCATCTCTCGTCCTATTGGACTGGCAGAGTTGTGTCTGTGCCTCATCTCTCGTCCTATTGGACTGGCAGAGTTGTGTCTGTGCCTCATCTCTCGTCCTATTGGACTGGCAGAGTTGTGTCTGTGCCTCATCTCTCGTCCTATTAGACTGACAGGACTGTGTCTGTGCCTCTATTAGAATGACAGGACTGTGTCTGTGTCTCTATTAGACTGACAGGACTGTGTCTGTGCCTCTATTAGAATGACAGGACTGTGTCTGTGTCTCTATTAGAATGACAGGACTGTGTCTGTGCCTCTATTAGAAAGACAGGACTGTGTCTGTGCCTCTATTAGAATGACAGGACTGTGTCTGTGCCTCTATTAGAATGACAGGACTGTGTCTGTGCCTCTATTAGAATGACAGGACTGTGTCTGTGCCTCTATTAGAATGACAGGACTGTGTCTGTGTCTCTATTGGATGGACGGGACTGTGTCTGTGCCTCATCTCTCGTCCTATTGGACTGACAGTTATCTGTGCCTCGTCCTTATTGGCCCGTTGGTTCCTTTTAAGTGGGTATGAAAACAGTACGGGGAATCCGTGGGAGCTGGCGCGCCGCTGTCTGGGATCGGGGGGAATGTTTAGGGGATGGCAGCCCTGAGTCCTGTTATTCTTCCAAACGTGGTGCTAATCACACACAGGTGTTACACCAGATTACAGGGAGAGAGGGATGGGGAGAGGAGGACGGGACAGGCTGGGGAGTGAGGCAGAGATAATATGGATGGAGTGGAGAGGGTTTTGACCAGCGTCGGGGTTCAAAGGGGGGGGCACTGTTTGTTTCTCAAGGCAGAGAAAGGCCTGCTTTGACTGATGCGTCGTTGGATTGGGTTCTTAAACAATCAAGCTGGACACGCTAATGTTTTTTAGCACATAAACAGCGACGGTCCGATGGCTGTGTGTCTACGACAGTGCCTTGTTCTCTTATTTGTTTTGTCTTGTAAAGTTTTCCATGTTAAAACGTGCACTGTGCGTTCACTGCAAACGGCCCATAGCTCCTTGCTGCTCTGCCTGTGATCCAGTTTACTGAACGCAGGAATGGATTGTTCGTCACCGACTCTGATCCTGACGAGTAGTTTGGGAGATGAACAAGCAGAGCCTTTGCAGCCTTTGGGCCATCGGGGCCTAACACTGTACCAGAGGATAAAATCTACGTCTCTTTGTTGTCTGGGAGCGATACATGAGTTCTTCATTTTCCTTTTCCTTTCCTATGGGGTAGGCCTGTCAGTCTCCTACCATCCTAGTTTAACTCAGCTGTGACTCTCACCACACTGTGCTCAACAGACAGACGATGCCGGGAATGTATCAGAGCTTCTTTGTTATGTTGCGCACAACAAAAAACAAAGTCAATAAATAAAGAGTTATTCGTCTCCCACGTTGCCTCCATCGCTCCGCTTAATGCTTTGTTATGAGTCAGGCGGTTACGCCCAAAAAGCCTTTGTCCCCACGGCTGTTTAAACCGAGGCTCCGGTCGGCTTACTTTAGTGTGCATGTTGCTGTTTAAACTCTGAAACATGACCTCATCCCAGCGAGATGGGGGTATCTCCTACACCAAAATCGGCTGTCCGATTAACGATGATAAACTGCCTGGAAACTCCCGTTTTGCGCTACAGAACGGGATTTTCAACTGGGGAGAGAGTGGCAGTGAGGCGAGGCCCTAAGGACGTGCCGGGAGACGTCTGATCTAAAAGCACTTCCTCTTCCTCTTCTTCTTTGGTGCTCTGCTGATTTATGGAGTGTTTCTGCCCAAGGGGGGCGGGGATGGGAACAGGTCTGATTTAAAAGGTCTGAAACCGACCTTCCTTAAACAAAGGGGTACAAAGTGTGAACCCTACTGTTCGGCCTGTCGCCGTGGGAAACGGAGTTTCCGCCGTGGAGGCTGGCCGTCTCAAATCCGTAGACTAAGCAGACACGGCGAGGTTTGCTGTTTGCTCCTAGAGGCCACTGCTTCAAACAGCTCTAATTGGCGCCGCGTCGTTATGTTATAAAGAAATGATTGTTGTTAAAACACGGGCACACACACACACACACACAAGTTGCTTCCACACACCATGGCCGTTTGAGCCTTTAGTGTGTGTTTTTGCTAGTAATGGAAAGTGCTTTGGTCCAGATGGCAGGTAGACGAGCTGTGCGGTTTGCTCCAGGGTTAAGGGGGGGAGTTGGCATGCAAGGTTAATGGCCCATCTTGGCACAGCCTCAGTGGGCTGTAGTTCAGTGGGCTGGGGGGTGGTGGGGTGATGTAGCCTGGCCCTCGACATCTCTTGTGTGGAATGTGTTTCTGCTCTTGACAGCTGCAGCCTGGTTCTCTGGCTAATTGATGAGTTCCCACTCTTACAACCCTGGCCCACAAAACAAACGGCTCCGGCATGTGGAACTGGACCAGGCCCCAGGAACAGACAAAAGGGGGGAGAGAAATGGCAGGAAGAAGAAAAGAGAGAGGCGGGGAGGGGGGCGGGGTGATTATGAAGAAAGGTGAAGAAACGGACAGATGGCTGGAGAGGGATCAAATGAGCAGAATGGGTGAAATGACAAGGACCCTAGAGGAACATGGCAGATTGCAGAGAAAAACTAGAGGGAACAAACTGATGGAATTTTACATTAGGAGAGACAGAGACAGAGACAGAGACAGAGACAGAGACAGAGACAGAGACAGAGACAGAGACAGAGACAGAGACAGAGACAGAGACAGAGACAGAGACAGAGACAGAGACAGAGACAGAGCATTAGTGTTGGTTGCTCATACCCTGTGCCCCAGCCATGCCCAGAGGCCCAGGAAGTGACACACACCTGTGAAAGTGAGCATCGATGAGGGATAGTTTTGGCAGTGAAGCTAAGCTGACCTCAGAGCTTCTGCCCAAAGAAGGGCATGAACACACACATCCATCCTCTGTGGAATTTCAACCAGATCTGACAAGCTCTGCTACCTGGAACTTATCTGAGCCTGGGCACACACACACACATACACGCGCGCGCACACACACACATGCGCGCACACACACTCCTGCTCAAACACATGCTCCTGATTCAAGAAAACCAGATGCCAGATGTTTTTGTGTGAGTGTTTGTTTGTGGCTGTGAGTTAATGTGTTTGTGTGTTTGTGTGTGTGTGTGTGTGTGTGTGTGTGTGTCTACGTACAATGTCTTCTGATGTTTCATTCTCTTTGTTGTTTTTGGCTGCGTGTCTCTGCTCACAGGTGTGTCCCCTACCGAGAGAATGAGGAGCTTGAGGTCTCCAGTGCGATCCCCTGTCCCTAAACTGGGCAGCCCCATCCCCAGCTCCCTGCCTAGCCCTTTGCCTGGCCTGCAGAAACTACCCCAGTGCACACGCTGCTTAAATGGCATAGTGTAAGTACCAAAAAACAAAACACAAAACAGATATGTGACTGTCTTGCCATGTTTTAAAGTCTCTTGTTAATGACCCAAGAAAGATAACATTGACTCAAACATCGAATGGAATAATTAGATGAGAAATGGCCGTTCTACATTTTCTTGACTTGCTGCTCCCACAAAATATTTTCTTCTTTGATGCGGCGGCTGAATACAGCGAAGATTTATTCCGCAGCTGGTGTGGTACGGTTTCTAAGGACAAACTATACTTACATTTACGTAAGCCTGGAAAGGCAAGGACACAGTAAGCCAGGCCTGCACCGACAGGTTTAAACAAAGGGGGAGGGAGAAAAAACGATCTCCATAAATCAGTTTATAATAATTAAAACCAAGGCCCTCTTTTTTTCTACCGAGGCACCCACCTACAGGCCCCGGTAATCCTCTGGCTGTTAAAGCAGTAGGTAAACAGTGATGTCATCCAGCTAGCTAGCACCCTCACAAAAGCCTGTTTGTGGAAGGTAGCACGAGGCACAACGGCTCTGTTATGTTCTGTGGGAATGGACATGGGTAGGGGCAAGGTGGTTTGAATGTTATTCTACTTATAACTGTAGCTGTGTGTGGTGTGGCGTAAGGCGCAAGGCAAGAACAGCGATAGTGAATGAAGGCAAACAGTCACAGCACATGAATAGTCAAATGCTTGTTTGTTTTTGCTGACGTAAATGAATATACATATATTTTTTTGTATTGATAAGATTATGTAAAACTCACTGTTTATCTTGAAGTATTGATTGTGTTAAGTATTCAAAGTGTTAGGTTGCCATAAATGAAAATGATGGCAGACAGTCCACCAGTCTTTGCTATGTTAAAGACATGACTAAAAAAGAGCGAGTGACTCGTTAGCGACCAGCTATGAGGTCAGACAACCAACAGATGCTCTTTTCACGCTCGACTTAACGACCAGGTCCGGATTTGATTTTTGGCTTAGCAGGATAAATCCGGTTTTAATTGTCCGTACCCACTAATTGTTCTGGGTGAATAACTTGGCTAAGTTCATTTCAGCTCAGCCTAATTTGTCTGTGCCCCTAGAAAGCTCCTATCAACCCAATTTCTCTTCCAGCCTCTCCGTTTGATTCCTGATACGATTATTTTCCCTCCAGGGGCACCATTGTGAAGGCCAGAGACAAACTGTACCACCCGGAGTGCTTCATGTGCGACGACTGCGGTCTCAACCTGAAGCAGAGAGGCTACTTCTTCATCGAGGAGAACCTGTACTGTGAGACCCACGCCAAAGCCCGCGTGCAGCCCCCTGAAGGCTACGACGTCGTGGCCGTCTACCCCAACTCAAAGGTGGAGCTGGTCTGAGCGCACTGGCAGCTTTCAATAGGCTCTACAACCAACCAACCAATCAACCAATCCAGTCCCAGCTCATGACACCACCTACCTACCCCTTAACCCCGAAACCGCCAGTGTCCCAGCCACCCATTTACAAAAACCTTCGTAACATGTGCCTCGGATCATTTGGAGGGTGCTTGATATACTCATACATATATATATTTACACTGCAAGCAGGTTGTTGTGTATCTAGACTTAAGGAGTGTTAATGATATGGTGCAGATGGAGTGGTTTGCTTATATTCAGAGGCCTTTTCTCAATCTTAGCCGTGTTAGAATGTTTTTTTGGGTGGGTGGAACAGTTTAACCATTCGTCTCAAACCGTCAGCTTTCTGGTAAAAAAAAAAAAAAGTAATTCAAATGGTTGGTCTTCTCTTGTGCACAATGCTCTATTCTAAGTATCTTGCGGACATAACATACTTTATCACATCTGCTGAGTGTATTTCCACTTTCCTTTACATGTAATCATTGAAAACTGTAGGATTTCTCTCCCACGGTCATCAAAACTGTTATATCTAAAAAACTAGCAATAATCCCACCAAAGTGCTCTCTTTGAAGTGTATATAACTTGTGTATTGTCATAGGTTCGCCAAATAACACATTTCCGAAATTGGTTTTGCATCAATCAACCTCAATGAGGAACGTTTTTTCTTTGTAACTTAAAAGTCCTTCAGTTCCCTGAAAGTAAAGTCATCCCAAGTTTACTCCTTTCTATTGAGGGAAGTTCAAGTCTCACAAGTCTTCACTCCGCATGCCTCACATAGCAGCTTTTTCAAAATGGCGCCGCGGATCTTGAGCTGAAGACATGCCTGTGTATAACTATTGAAAGTCAGCTAAGGGGAACCTAAGGCCTCAACATGTGGGACCAATATTCCTTTAGGTTAAGGGGTTTTTGGCACATTTTGGTACGGTTCTTATTGGTTGAGAAAATATGGAATTCCTTTTCTTGTTTTAAGTCCGGAATCCCTGCCAAGGCTGTGCTCTAAATGAATATGCTTCAACATTTCCCGCAAGGGAGCGTGCAAGGGAGAGCGAAGAATTGCGAGAAAGTAGGGGATGGCATTTATGTGTTTTTGTAGACAACAGAAATGTTAATACTGATGGTGGTGGGGGGTGGGGGGGTGGGGGGGCTTCTCGTTATTACTTAAATATGGGGCCATATCTTGTGATTCTTGGTGAATAACGAACAGAAAACTGAAGTGGTTGAATGAAAAGTGAGAATTTCTTTCAATAATGTAGATTGTTTTAGAAACGAAGCAGTTCATTGATATAAGTTTTACTACTTTTCTTTTGCTCCAAATAACCACGGCGAACCCTTATGAATGCCTACTTTGTAAATGATGTGGAATTATATTGTTGTGGCATTGGTTTTCATAGTTTCCGCTATTGTACATATTTGTTGTCTTTTGATTTGGAGATGTCGCTGACTTATTCGTCACTTACCTTTAGTGTCCTGTTGCTTACCATACGTGCTATCACTGAATCTTTGTCTAATGTTTAACTTATTGTTTTACCAACACGTTTTTGTTCATGTTCTTCTTCTTGTCATTTTCTAAGGTAGAAATAAACTGAGACATTTTTTAAAATTACTTAAGGTTTAAAGATATTTTGTTTGTCAATGAATGTAGCTCACAAGGAGAACACAATAATGCCACACACATAAACAATGCTATAACGATTACTTTATATATTTTTTTACATCTTTTTCCAAATGCTAGGAACATTATTAAATGACTTTGGCTGCCATTTAATTGTGACTTCTTTGCAAATGACATATTCCTGTAAGTAGGACGGCTCTCTCTTCCTTCTCTAACCCGTTCCAACTTCGGTGAGGGTGAAAGCCAAATTTAAGAAGTGGAAAAGTCTTTAAATCCCTGTGATAAACTAGAGTAATTCATCAAAGACTGCGGTGGTTCAGTGCCCAACAGTCAGTCAGCCTTCTAAAAGGCTTTGAACTTTCTCATACATGTGATGATCTCACACATGTACAACGTGATGTGCAAATTATCAGCCACTTCTGAATCATAAACAGTAGTATCAATGAGTAAGTGTGTGTGTGCGTGCGTGTGTGTGTGTGTGTGTGGGTTTAACTCAGTTAAAATCTGTACTTCGATTTATTTCTTCAGTCAACATCTTCCGATAATCCATCTTTGCTGAAAAAGTCTACTCTGACAAACAGTGAATGCATGCAAACATATAGAATCAATAGTAAGTGCTTGTTTTAAATCATGCACATACTTCCGAAACTAAGTAAGAGAAGCCTGCAGGATAGTGAAGGCGTGAAACAGAGAGACACACAGGGAGAACCTTTAGCATGTGGAAAGTATTCTCGACTCCAGAGTTTGAACTGCTCTCAGTTCTACTCTAAACACTGGGCTCAACTTGGAGATAAACAACCTACGTCGCCCAGTAACAGGGACTGTGTTTGGTTCTGTGGCCACTTCAGGATTTGCTGACTGTCCGTCAGATTTCTAAACACAACGCCAAAGAGTGTCCGTCGGGAAGGATTTCAAACCTGGGAAGCTTGACAAAACGTCCACAGGCTGTTGTCGTACAGAAAATAAAATATTATGCGAGAAAACTTTCAACACATTTAGATTATAAAATGTTCTTTGATGGCTAAAACATTTTTGTTTTTGGCAAGAGAAACTGCTGTTGACAAAATGAGCAAGTTGAGCCCCTAGACTAAACGATATTAGCGTCTATTTTTGCTGGTATAATTCCCGTGTCACCGGTGTCATATTTCCCCATTTTCCCCAAAGACACCGAAATCAAATAATCTTTAAACGAATCACATCAGATTGGCCTTATAAAAGTTTCAAATTGAATTTGGGGGGTTAAGGTCAAAATACATCCATCACAATATCAATAGCTGAGTGAGCAAGGGGGAGGGCTAAAAACTTTGGCTGATATCTGGAAAGCGGCGGTTATGCGGTTGGCGGCTCTGCGCTTATTGCACGGTTTACCCTGTGTCATTAATCAAGGGAATCAGATAGGAACGCGGGCGCGCCACTTGATGTAGATCGATGACTTTTCACTTCTTTATGCTTACGATGGGAACTGTCAGTTGGGTTCTGCTCCAGTGAAGCCCAGGGCCGTTTTTCTCATGTCTCTCATCCTCAATATATTTCACTCTGACACTCTCTCTCTCTCTCTCTCTCTCTCTCTCTCTCTCTCTCTCTCTCTCTCTCTCACTATCTCTATTTTTTGGCTTTCTCTTTCTCTTTCACTCATCTCTCTCTATTAATCTTACTGCCTCCTTCTATCTTGAACAAACTACATTCCAGTCCTCTCCAACCATATGGGACAAACCTGTTGACTGTGAGAGCTGTGATTTGCGGGGTCTTTGCTGGGTTGATGCCAGGGGGATTCAAGGGGACTGAGAGTTTTACCTCCACAGAACCACTTTGTGGTTGCATAGCATCCTCCATGTTTGGTGATTGCATGGAAAACCTCAACTGTTGCGTTTACATTGCATGTTTAGGAGCCAGTTAGAATGAACTGTCACGGTGCAGCATGTGCGTGCGTGTGTGTGCGCGTGTGCGTGTGTGTGTGTGTGTCTGTGTGTGTGTGTGTGTGTGCGTGTGCGTGTGTCCGTGCCCGTGTGCATGCGACGACAGTTGTTTTGCAGTAACAGCTATTATTAACAAACCTCGCCAGGGGTCTCTTGAGCCCTATGATGTTTTGCTTGTTTTCTACTCATTAAACAGGGATCAAGAGTAACAGTTAAGTTCGGGTAGTCTCTTTCTCAGAGCTAAAGGGAATCTGTAAAGCAACTACACCAAACGACAAGGCCAAAACCTCCACACTTCTATTCAGGTCATGAGGCGTCTAATGTGGAAACGGCACTATTTGACCACCTCGTAGGAAGTAGCCTAAGTAAAGTGTCATTCTTTATACCTAATGTAATGCAAAAAAAAAAAAAGTTATCTATCTTTGGCTGTGTTGTTTATGCCCAACATGACTAGCCAAGACCTAAGGCCGGATGCCAGTTAAAAAGACTAGCTGGAGCTACAGTACGTCTCTCGAAAACCTCCGCAACATTTCTACACTTTTATCTAAGTCTGTGTATACGTGAAGATTACCACAAGACCAAACAGATGGTTCCGGTTTGAAAGTCAATATTATTCAACCAGAAGTACAAATAGAGGTAGAATAAGATGGCATAAAAACGTGAGTATCTCTTTCTTTAAAAACAGTGTGTGTGTGTGCGTGCGTGCGTGTGTGGTGCGTGTGTGTGTGTGTGTGTTCACCTCAAGAGCTCCTTCCCGTGTTGTCCGGTTCATTGGAAGGCAGCCTGGTAGATAATTCAGTGTCTTAGTCCTGGCCAGGTCACTGATGGGAGTGGAAGCAGGACACAGGAAAAGCCTCATCGACCTCGAGACGGTTTATGTCCTGTCAATCCTGTCCTTGAACCCTGCTCCTTGACCCTGCCATAGTAACCATTGTCATGGAGAGCCAGAAAAAAAGTAAAGGAATATAAATATCTTTTTGTTTGCTTATTTATTTTTCCAGCATGTCAGGAGTTGGAAAGGACTCCGTTCTATTTTGCTCTCTTTCTGGCTGTTCTGTTCGTTTTTTTTAACTTTTTTATCCTTCTTGGCTACTGTGTCTCCATTTGGTCTATTCTTTTTTACACACACACGCACGCACGCACACACACACACACACACACACACACACACACACACACACACACACACACACACACGATCACACAACATTACCTTCCAAAATTCCAATTTCATTCACTTCTCTCATTTTATCCCGCGGCCGTAAACAACATGTTTCAGTGGTTTCCATAGAGACTGCACGAGAAGCGCCACACAGCAACGGGCACCGTGAGAGGCATGCCAGCCGTGGGAGTGCCGACTTGGCCCCTTACCATTCACTGGATGCCAGCAGGGGAGAAACGGCCTTCCCCTTCCTTACAACTCAGTGTGAATGATAGAGACAGTGTGGAGATTCGATCCTCTACATGGGGGTCACTGGGGGGCTGGCCATAGCAGACCGACAGGCTCTCCATCTTACAAAGAGACAAAACCAAACGCGTGATTCCTGTTTGTGTTGTATAAGCCTCTCCTCCGCATTCCATTTACACAACAGGTCAAATCTGAAGTGGGGTCGTTTGTAATGCTGTGTGTTTGCAAGACAAACGAAATGTTTGCAGAATGTCAACTTTATTTAATCCTGAACGATTTAGTCTGTAACAAACAAGAGTTCGTTGAGTTTTTTTTAAATAATCTTTGCGCATATCCCCCATGCGGATAGGAGACATATTTTAACAGATTTTTCTGAAACTGTGATGTCATGTTTTGGTATAGTGTTTGACAGTAGAAAACATTTGTTCACATGGAAAATATGTTCCTTTGAATAAGATGTAAATTATTATTATTGCTATTATATTTTTTTATTTAAATAAGGGAATAAATTATAATACCCTTTTCGGATTTAACCCGTTGTGTAAATATTCATATAACATTCTGTTAGAATAGACGCCAAATTTCCTTAGGGCTCAAACTAAATCTCACATAAACTCCATACATCGCCATCCATCAACTTGAAAACCCAAACATTCAAATATTTAATACATTGAATTATGCATATGCTTATATGTTGTGTATATGGGAAAATGTGATAGTCTGTGTTTCAAACTAATTGCTTAAAAAAAATTGTTGCTATTCAAATACTTAGTTTCAGAATAGTATGACAATAGGCATTGTCTTTGTTCAGCACTGTAGATGACAGGGGTGGTTTAATTATAGTTCATTCAATATGACATACCGGTTGAACTAGCCACAGATGTTCCGGGGTTTCCCTGACAACCAGTTGGCGGAGACCACGCTGCTACATCACGTCGTTAGGAAATGTGAAGTCACTTTCAGCCAATGAACTGCGGTCTTGGGAGTTTCACATCCACTAACGGGATGAGGTGTTCGTAACAGTTTGTTTAAATCCTTTTTCTGCATGGCCTAGCGACATGGTTATTCAAAGAAAGTTCCTAGGCTCCTCACGGAGGAAAAAGGTTGTGTAGCACGGTTGGACTGTCTGTGGAAGAACTGTGATTGTGTTTTCTGGAACACACACACACACACATACACACACACATACACACACACACAGACACAAATGTGTGTATCAGGCCAGGTGAAAAAAGCAAGCCGTTTTCGATGGGGTATAAAACCCCCACTTCCCCTGTGCTGAGTCAGATAAACATGGGGCAGCATGAATGCACTGGCCCCACAGACACAGGTGAGGGAATATGTGGTTTAGTCTGAGGAGAAGCTCTTTACGGAGCTCTGGATGTTAGGATAACGTTAAAAATAAATCCAGACTGTGGAAGGGAAGATAGACTGCGTTACGAGAAAGAGAGAGAGAGAGAGAAAGAAAGAGAAAGATAGCGAGAGAAAGAGAGAGAGTGAGTGTCGTGGGGTCTCCCAAAACCTCTGAGATGAAGCAAGGCAGTCTCTATGCCAGGTCTGTTTTCACAGCGAGCTTGCAACGAGGGCTTTTTCCAACTGCTAATGGAGAGAAACCAGGAAAGCTGGGCAGCGTTCAAGGGAACAAGCCACCCTATTTTTATTTATTTATTTTTTTTTGCGCCCACAGACTTTTGGTCCAGTTATTGAGAATAAGTATGAAATTGTTCTTCCACCTCTCGTCCGCAATTACCGTGTCAAGCTCAACTATGAGAAGCCCCTCTGTGAAACCAGGCTGGAACTCTGAAAAGGAGTGGACGGGGTGGGTGCCAGCCCCTGAAACCACATGTACTCTGTGGCTCACATGCTATGTCTGAGCTGGACAGGCTGGCTCAGGATCCGTACAAATGGAACATGTCATGGTTGTGATATAAGTAGTTGACTTGGTACATGGATCTTATACACGGAAGGAGCAGTAAACACAAACAAAAACAGAGTCACAGTTTAGATTTAGATTGGACCATGGATAATTCCGCGGCCTAGCAGGTAATGTGTGTGTATGAATGTATTTGTTTGTGTGTGTGTGTGTGTGTGTGTGTGTGTGTGTGTTTTAAAGGGGTATCTTACACCATCTCTCACTATCGTATCAGGGAGCTGCCAGACAATATTTCTGCGGATTGTAAGAGAAATTACATCTATACAGAAACCATTGTATGTTAGAGGATTTCAGTAACAGGGCCACCAAAGTACAGTATAGGTTATAATACTGAGAAATAGCTGGCCAATGACCTAAAATGTCTCCACACCCCCACATCTCTTCAGCAGTGGAGCTAATGAATAAGTGGTGCCTTTATCGCTTACCCTCAGCAACTCAGCAGCTACGGCAACAGGTCACAAACCGAGGGCCACATAGATGTCTGCCAACAAACACAGCCACTTGTTTGCTTGCCGTCTCCATGGTTACCCGTGGCGGCGGTTCAACCCAGCGGCTGGCCGAGATATTGTGCTCGTTATCTACCCCTTCGCGTGTCGCTAGGGGTCGTTGGAGACGTAGATTTACTGACGGTTTCAGACAGTCTTCCTATGGGTTCATTTGAACTCCCGCAAATGTGAATTTATGCGACAATTACAATGCAAAAGCCTGTCTCCTCTGCCGGTGCAGGGCATGCCCAGTCTGTTTAAGCGGCTGAAATAATATGTATATAAGTTCATGGACAATGTAGGTCTGTGGAAAACAAAGGCGGATATGTAGTTCAGCATCAGCCCCTAGGGTGTACTCGAGAGAATAAATGGAAGATTCAGATTGTTCTAGCACCTTGACCGTGTCCGTGCCCTGCGATAACAAGCTTCCTGATCTTAATGGAAACACGATTGGGTGTGACTGAAAGGGCCTGGGTGTGCGCCGCTTTTAGTGACCCGCCCTCCTTTGTCTGAGGGATAAGAGCCGTCATTGTTTTACCAAAGCCCTGTAAAAAGCTACGCTTAAGAGCTGGGCTAAAGAGCTAGCTGGCTGACAGCCACTTGGTCCAGAGGGCCGACGTCCATGGCAACGTCCCTGGCAACATCCGTGGACCTTGCCCCCTCCCCCCAACTAATACTAATATGCCACAGCTAAGGGACGGTCTGAACCAATGAGATGTCATGGAGGAAGACAGGGGAGGGATGAACATGGAATTTCCTGTTTTAATTGGTGGAGACACTTCTAATGAGAAAGACAATGGGAAGAGACTAATGTGGTGAAATGACGTGCCTGGAAATGCAGGCATTACTGTTGTTGTGCCGAGGTGTCCTTAGAAACCAATCAGTGCCCTTTGACCTTTGTTTCCTTGTCCAATGTGTCATTATCTTTTATGTTAATTTCCAAGAATACTAAACGACATCAATGACCTTGAAGATTTATAACTTTTCCTGTCCTTGACAAACATAAAGGGTTGTTTTTACTGTACCAAAAACCCAATACGAGCACAAGCTCGAGGTACCATTGCAAACAAATTTTTACACAGCTCAATCCTAATCAACACTGAATAACTAAAATTAAGTTTCAATGTTTATTTGTACTTTGTAATTTTTACTATATTTACCATCCCATTTTAAAATAATGTAATTCAATTTAATATTTAAATAGATTCTTTCAGTAAAACATGACAAAGAACCAGCTACCCTTCAGGTTAAGCTGTTGAAAATGGGTAAATAGGTTAGGCCTCCTATCATGTTTCCCTTTCAGACCTGGCTGTTGGCCAGCAGGTTTATATAGTGGAGCCAAGGCCCAGAAGACCAAAACAGAAAGGGCAGCAGTTGATTGGAGCTGAGGCTCAATGGAGTCATTCTACTTTTATACAGGCCAACTCCTCTGACTACAAGGAGTTGTAACCCAATTATTCGTAGAGCATATATTTTTAGAAACGGGGGCTGTCGTGCAAAGGGAAGCCCTTCACGTTTCCCAACCAGTCGCCCATAAAAAGGAGAGAGAGAGAGAGAGAGAGAGAGAGAGAGAGAGGGGGGGGGGGAGTACTGGTGCGATATTTCATAACGCATAGGTCTAGCATTAAATCTGTTGCCCAAAAGACACAATGATGACAATTTACTATGGGATCTGTTCTTGCTCATATTTAGACCTTAATAATTGACAAGCTAAGTTCACCTTCAAACGACTTCACACTCTTATACCCGCCCCCCCCCCCCCCCCCCCCCCCCCCCCTAGTACGAGGGAAGAAAAACAAGAAGAGAGAGATAGAGTAAATACATAGAGGTCACGAGCAGTGGGGGTGTGTGGTTTAGTGAGTTTTTACAGAGAACATAATAAACGATGTGAGACTGAGTAGACGTTACAGCGGACCACACTCCGAGTTCAGGCCAGTCGCTCTGGGAATGGGCTCTCGAATGAACTCAATCTTTTTGGTTGTACTATGGTTTCAATTATGATAGTGTGATGTCTTAAGCACAAAGAATAAACCAGGCAGAGTTCCGAGCTGCAGTTGATTGTTTAATCATCATACATACACAGAGCATGCCTGGCACCCCCTCTTCTTGGGGATGGAAGGTACAGTACATATGGAACAGTGCCTCCTGGTGGCTAGAGAATCCCGATGCATTGTCTTTAGGTTCTCTCCAATTTAATATTTTTAATCACATCACTTTTTGTTCTCAACGCACTCAACCACTTAAAAACACGAGTTCATTAACATACAATATACACAAGCATGCACATGCGTTACAATCAATATAGCAAGTTGGAACGAGTTTAGGTTCATACGAGACAGAAAGTATTCATATCGTAAAGGTAACCTTATACAGAAAAAAATACTTAATAGACCACCAACGTTTACTTCAAAATAGAAAAAAAAAATAGAAAAAATTTACATAGGTAATTTATGTCTTGGTATAACCCCTACTTAGTGCATCTTCAGAAAATATAATTGATTCAGAATCACCAGTGGATCAGTGGCGTCCCCTAGTGGATGAAATCCCTCAGCACACTAGAATTCTGTTAAGTTCCCAAACAGTGAGTGGAATGGGTACGAACGCTAAGGGCTTCGTATTTGCCCTGCCATTCTCCTATTGACACTTCACAACTAACAAACGATAAATTACCTTGTGTCTTGTTTTGGACGAGCATTGTGCATTTAATGTATGATTAAGCAAATGTTAAATTAAAAAAGTAGAGGAATCCACAAGAGGAAGGACATATCTGTCGATAACTTTCAAGCACCCCAACAACCAGGACGGTGAATTAATAACTGATCTTCTGAATGGCTCATGTATTTCTAGTTTATAACCTCGCGATTGACCTGCTTATCTTTTGGCACACAAACCAGGAAAAAGCCTAGCGGGTTTCAAGTAAGGTATGGGCTACAAGGGTTAAACATGAATGCCTGCTTTTAGGCACACCTGTTTTGTTTACTTTCCGCCAACAGCGGGTCAGGCAAATAATAGCCTATGAGAGATAAAGGACCCGTTTTAAAGGTTAGAGGTTACATTTTCAGTGAGTTGTAATTAAATGCACAATTCTCGAATTTTAAACGTATTCCTGTAAAACTCGTTCAACGTCTGGTCGGAAAAACACCGAATCCTGAAAGACAGCGGGTCAGTTGGACTACTGCAGAAAAACGATGAAAGATTATGACGAGACCATTGCTTTTCTAGGACAATGGGGTCTCTTCCAAAAGACTGTTTTCTTCCTGCTTTGCCTGAGCACCATTCCCAACGGCTTCAGTGCTTTCTCCGTCATATTCCTGGCGGACACCCCAAATCATCGCTGTCTGGTTCCCGACGCAAACCTTACACTGTCCTGGTCAAACGTCATCATTCCCAAAGAGGTGAGGGGAGTGGGAACAACAGTCCTCTATTTGGGAATTGACAGAGGGCTGCTTTTGTTCTTTTTCTTTGTTACAATTTATTTTTATTCCACTGTAGTCATTGTGTTTGTTTTGAAGAATATCACACTGTTACAATACTGGGCATGGACAGCACATCATTAATGAAATGTGGTGAAAAGGAAGATATTACAAATTGGGGTTGATTTGAGGTGGTAAATGGCCGCGAGGAGGAGAGCAGGTGCTGGAGGTACAGACTGGACGTGGTCAAGAACTTGTCTGCTCAGGGCTACATCCCCGGCCTGGACGTCAACCTCACGGAGCTGGAGCAGGAGCGCTGCGTCGACGGATGGAGCTACAGCAGAGACGTCTACCACTCCACCATCGTCACGGAGGTCAGCGCGCTCGCTTGTGTGTGTGTCCGTGTGTGTGTGTCCGTGTGTGTGCACATGTGTGTGTGCACATGTATGTGTGTGTCCGTCCATGATTTACCTGAAACTTGAGACTGATGTCTTGTTGCGGTAATGTACGTGCACTTACACTCAGGGGTTCAGTTAAGATTTGTAAAATGGTTGACCTCAAACGGTGAGAAAATTACATTATTCAATTAAGATATGATATATTTTTTATATATATTTAAAAGTAATAGTTAAATTGTAATTTTTTTTAAAAGCATTGAAAGCCAAAAATGAGCACGGTTGCTTAAAATGCAGGCACATATTTCAATATTTTCCCTATCTCATTCCTTCCATAGGCCTGTACTGGGTGTAGTAAATAAAATAATCTATTTGTTTATCCATCAATCTTTTCAATAAGAAGTTAAGTTGATAATTTAAAAAAAATATTAGTTTAAAATAAAAAAGTAAGTATACATATTCATGTAACACCAAACCAATTTAGAATCTGCTCTTTGACACTTCCAAAATATATAAAATATTCCTAATTTGATCCACAACTGAATCTGAACAAGTATTCTGAGTTGTTGTATTGAATGATTTGGGGTGCATATAAAGCTTTGACAGATATGTACATTGCATTAAAACTTTAGCCTACTTTTGGCCAATGATAAACTTCACAACCGAATTCCATAATTCCTCTCTACTCCACCATAAAACAAAGTTAACTGTTAAACTTACCTGTTAACATAAAACAAAGTTAACTGTTAAACTTACCTGTTAACATAAAACAAAGTTAACTGTTAAACTCACCTGTTAACATAATACATCTTCGGCTGGTTCTTGTAATCTTTGCCCTAGGCTATGCATAAAAACACACTGTGCAACAGGCTTTACTTCAGAATAAAAGTGTTTCTCAAATTGGAACAGTGTTTCTTTAGCTGTGGCGTTGTCTGGATTAATATGCTACAGGACATTGTAATATCATCTAGTCATCTTTCAACTTGAAGCATAAGTGTTGGAGCCGAGCTTCAGCTCCAACACCATTCAACCCCATGTCTGAGCTCAAACACCAATAGCTTAAAGTTCAATATTTGGTTTTATTCGTCACATATAAATATACAGATTTTCAGAACAGCGCAATGATAATGAAATGTAAATGTTTTACTTTTTGATCGTAAACTAATTAGAGTTGATAAAAAAAGCTTTGTTGTCAAGTAAAATATTAACTAATCAGCATCCTAAAGATGAGTGTGATTTTACAATGTGTCTGGAGAGAGTGATGTGCCATTAACAGTTTCTTTTATTATTTAAAAAAATATACATTTCCAGTCAAAAGTTTGGACACACTTTTCCATTCACTTTATTGGGAAAGTGTGTCCAAACCTTTGACGGGTACTGCATATTTATGGATTTTTAGCTTTTTTCGATAGTACAGTATAAGAAAGGAAAGACAGGAGATAAAGTGAGGGGATGACTTGCAACAAACGGCCATATAAGCTGGAATCGTACCTGGGTCCCTGTGATAAGGACTGGCCTTCTGTGGTAAGCCCTCTTTGCCTAGTGAGCTACCAGGGCCCCCACCATTAACAGTGTCAAGCACGTATCTGGGAAAACAGATTAGGATGTCATAAAAAGAAAATGGTGTGGTTATGAGAAGATATGAAACCTGGTCATTGACCTCGTCTCCGATTGAACTTTGTAGTAGCAAAGCAGGTGTCACATGCCTACAGTGCATGCCTTGACTTACACAAAAACATGTCATTATGATGTAACAATATGACTTACACAAAAACATGTCATTATGACGTAACAATATGACATAACATTATGACTTACACAAAAACATGTCATTATGATGTAACAATATGTCTTCTCAAGGTCTATAGTGTCTACCATTGGTGTTGCTAGACCCCTCTTACTGGGGCCTCAGTAAAATCTCACTTTCAAGTTTTAACATGCTCCTAAATTTGGCAGAGGACTAATTTAAATTGATAATAATGGGAACAGAATGTATTTTATTTTATCCAAAATGTCAAAGCAGCACAGTTTAACCCAAAATACACCTTGCGGTCCAGGTCTGTCCACCTCGGTGCGGACATTACTCTCCGTGCCCGGACATGGGGGGCTTGTGCCCCAGTAGAGCTGTATGTCTAGCACGGTGCTGGTGTCTACAGTCTAGCTTCATTCATCCACCGCAGCATGCAGTAGAGAATTCAGTTAGCCTAATGAGTAGAATTGGTATACTGGTCAGGTGGAATTAATGTGTAGATCACACGACATATAATGTCTTTGTCTGCCGTAAATGTTTGTAGACATATATAACATGAGCGCAATGTGTTAGTATCTAGGTGGTTTATAAGAACAAGTAAAGCATTGCGGATGTGAATTTTATTGAAATAACATTCCTCACAGTTCTCTCTTTCTCTCTCTCTCACTCTCACACACACACACACACACACACACACACACACACACACACACACACACACACACACACACACACACACACACACACACACACACACACACTCTCTCTCTCTCTCTCTCATTCTCTTCAATGCCGTTGCGTTTTTCAGTTTGATCTGGTGTGTGGCAACCAGTGGAAACAGCCATTCACCTCCTCTGTGTATTTCCTGGGTGTCTTGTCTGGATCCTTCTTCTCTGGACAGCTCTCTGACAAGTACCATATCCACTACGTTCACCACCAAAACATAAGCGATTGATTCCCCCAAAGACATTTGAACTTCAACACAATAATTGAATATTTGTTCAGATATGAAAGGGTAATAAACATGATATTACCTTAGCACAAAGGCGACATAGATCACATCCACACATATCCAAGTGCATAAACTTGTTTGAACTGACCTTTGGGTTTTCAGGTTTGGGAGAAAACCTGTTCTCTTTGCAACCATGGGCATTCAGACGGTTTTTACCTTCCTCCAATTCTTCTCTCCATCCTGGCCTGTTTTTTCCATCCTCTTCTTCATCGTAGGCTTGGGGCAAATCTCTAACTATGTGGCCGCATTTGTATTAGGTTTGTTAACACTGGATGCAGTAAACAATACTTAGCAAATACACTACTTATTTCACATGTACTGTATAATTAGTTCTAACTATATTTGGGATATATTTTACAAACAAAATCAAATATTTATTGACTGCTCTGGCTGTCACATCTGATATGTATTGAAAGTGTATTATTGTATTGAACACATTTAATAACTCATCCGAGTGCTAAAATGCTTCTTTCCCACTTAAAATTAGACAGTTGGTTGCAATTGTGAAATGCACTCATTGAAAAAGTAGAGCAATTGAAAAACCTATATCATATCATATAACATATCCCAATGAAAACCATTTGCGGACCCCAGATTTGACGATCTATGTTTTTTATCGATGCCGTTGTATATATTGTACATGGTTCTAACAAAGCTGTTCCTCTCTTGTAGGATCTGAGATCCTGACAGGCTCTGTGCGTGTGCTGTACTCCTCTCTGGGGGTGTGTTTGTTCTTTGCCTTTGGCTACATGATGCTGCCCCTCTTTGCCTACTTCATTAGAGACTGGAAGACTCTCGTGCTCACCTTGTCTCTGCCTGGCCTGGTCTACATTCCCCTCTGGTGGTAGGTTTGAGTAATTGTAACTGAGTGTTTTCACGCTCACATCATTTGTGCTTTATTTTGTAAAGGTAACATTTCCTCCCCGCTTATTGTAATCCCTCCATCTAAATTGAACGGTGTTACCCTCAGCATATTATTGTTATTATAAAAATAATAACAATAAATAAGAAACCCAAAAATGTAAATAAGACAAAACATTTAAATAATTCAGTGTTGAAATCACTGTTCTACAGGTTAATTCCAGAGTCTCCCCGCTGGTTACTTATAAAAGGCAGAGTGAAGGAAGCCGAGGCCATACTGAGAGAAGCTGCCAGAAAAAACCATGTGACGCCACCTCTTTCCATATTTAAGGACTATAACGTAAGCCTAGAGGATCTATTGAAAAGTCAATAGAATAGAATAGAATAACTTTATTGTCTATTACAAGAAGCAGAAATTCATCTTCAACACGGCCCTCAGGAGGGAAAAACAAATAACCCAAACAGCGTCAGACATGAGTCAGAATTCACACGTCAAGATAACACAAAGAAAGTCAGTTTGAAATGTTTTTTTTTGTATTATCTTGACGTGTGCATTCTGACTCATGTCTGACACAGTTTTAAGCACTAGTTTTTCACACAACATCATAACATTACATCACTTACTGGTTGAGTATGCGGTACATTAAACGTGTACAAGTCGTACATTTGACCTCAAGTCTTTTTTTCTTTTTTTTTCTGTAACTACTTTTTAAAACTTTAATGAAACAAAAGGACTGGAAGATTAGAGGTAAAGAAAACATGTTTTTTTTTTATCCTGTGCTGTTTCTGGGAAGAATCAAAATGTTTAATTCGGGACTATTTGTACTCCACAGATTGTTAAAGGAGAGAAACAGTCAAAAGTAGAGGACAACCACAACTTTCTGGACTTGTTTAGGACCACCAATATTCGAAACACAACACTAATCCTATGTCTGGTTTGGTGAGCCTTCAATGTCACAACACATTTGTTTACATTTCTAGTGGTTACTGTATCATCACATCTAGGACATGAGGATAATCACATTTGTATTGACTAAAAACTAACAAATCTCTCTCAATATTATATTACCAAAAGCAGCAACCATTTTGTTTTAATGTCCATGAGTATAGAGAATGTTTTGGTTGAATTAACAATCATACAAGATCTCATAATCTCTGCCTCTTTCTTTTGCTAGACCTTTGTAACTCATTGCTTGCTAAGGTGTATATTTAATGGGGCAGTTGAGAGATAGCAAATCCAAGGAACGCGCTCGCCAAGTCAAAGGTTTTGTAGAGTCAGATGAAAAGGAAGCGAAGAGGTCGAAAGGCATTGTTACAAAATTATTGCTGACATTAACCCGTAGTAACCTGGAGGGGAATTGTAATGTCCTTACAGCAGTCGTTGTGCCATTAGCGACCAGAACGCCTGGACAAATCTATGTTCAGTTTAGGACCAAAAACAATAGCATACTAATCGGAAGGCGTTTAGTTTTTTTAAATGTTTCTACCAGTCATAATTACAGGGAATGCGTTGCTAGGTAGAGGTTACAGTTTGGACAGTCAATTTGTACATCAAGTAATTCGCAAATTAATTAGCGAAAAGGAGGAGCGCTATCCATGAGATGATCCTATATCAGGACCAATTTAGAGCACCGATCCAAAAAAGCTACACTTTTTCTGAATAAGGCCTGTGTTGTGTTAAAGGGCCCATACTGTAGACAATCATACTTTTTTTGTGTGATTCCTTAATGTCTATGAAGCACATTTAAAAATATTTAAACACTGATTTTTTAATAATATTTTGGATTAATTATTCTAGGATGCCTCTTTCTTCCCTTCCAATTCATTTTCAGTGGTGAACGCAAGTTTACACCCATTACTCATCAACATTCATTAGCTGAGTTATGTTATTGGCCAGGGATAGTAACATTCAGCTGTTGTCATGGCTGCTGCATGAGTAGTTCGACCTTACTTGGACTAGCCTGAGTCTGTGATTGATCAATTAGAATGACTTCCATTTTCTATGTCACAGCAGGCTTCGATTCAGAAGCTGTGTTGTCAGAGGTGAGCTAGAGAAAATGCACAAGGCAGAGATTTCACTTTTTCATGTTGTTGGTACAATCCCTCTAAGTGATGAAACAATGCTAAACAAGGAAATATTCCAAATCTTATATTATGGTCCCTTTATTGAAGGAATGTACTTTTAAAAACAATATGATCATCAAATGTATGAATCTTTAATGTTATATTGCTGAGCCTTTACCTCAGTTATTTTTTGTTTGATTTTATTATTAAACACCATTCTCATTACATGAGGTTTATCTTTCAGTTCCATTCATGTATTTTTTTTAAACACAAGGTGTTCCCTCTGATTTTCTTTCAGGTTTACACTAAGCACGGGCTACTTCGGCCTGTCGCTGAAGACGTCCAGTCTCCACGGAGACCGCTACCTCAATTGTTTCATCTCCGCAGCCATCGAGGTTCCGGCCTACATCATTGGCTGGTTGGCCCTGCACTACGTCCCTCGACGGCTATCCGCCCCCGCTAGCATGCTGCTGGGGGGATTTGCTGTCTACTTCATCCAGCTGGCACCTCCCAGTAAGCGGGCCATTCAGGGGGGAAAAGCCCCCCCTGGATCTTTTCTATTATCTTTGATTGTTGTATTATTACATTGTACTTAAAGCCCCCCCCCCCCCCCTTATTTTTGTCTACACATATCCTAGGTATGCCAGGCCTGTCTTTGGGTTTGGAGATGCTGGGTAAATTCGGCATCGCCACAGGCACTGCCTTAATGTTTGTCTACAGTGGAGAGCTGTTCCCCACCGTTCTCCGCTCTACAGCTGTGGGCGTCTGTGCCACGGTGTCCAGGGTCGGCAGTACCATCGCTCCCTACTTCATCTACCTCAGTGAGTGGCTTTCAAAGGTGTTTTTCACATTGAAATTGGAGACAGATGACAGGTAATCAGTTCAAATTTGATAGAGGCTATCCTTAGAATTACTCGTCACTTTCAAGTATTTTGTATGACTTTTACATTTTTGTACATTTGCGTAAACAAGTATTTCAAATAATAACTCATCTAGATGGCAATCATTAGATACAGTCCTGTCATGTTCTTTTCTTTTGCTTGTCGTAGCTCAGTTGATGAAAACTCCTACCCACTTGTGTCTCCCACCACCTCCACCTCAAGGTGTTGTTGCTGTTGTTCTTTCTCTGTGAAGGTGTCTACTACACGTACCTGCCCTACATCCTACTGGGCAGCCTGGCTATGCTGTCAGCCCTGGCCACTGTGTTTCTCCCCGAGACTTTCCGAAGGCCCCTACCTGAAACCATTCAGCAGATGCATCGCAGAGAGAGGTACGCTTCTCCTACAACCAAACAAACCCTGGACTTAATCATTTAAAGTTCAGAGAGGCAGTTTATCTGAGGGAGGTGATTTTGGCGACCCCTACCGTTTGCTTAGTGTAATTATTTGCCCTAACCGGAGCAAAGAAGAGATGCAGAATGCTCGTGGTCACTGCATGTTGCTAGCTGATCAACAACTATACTCCCAGTATGGGCATCTCTTTCTGATTCGTGCCATAAAGTAATTTGTCACAGTTTTGCGGGAGATCGTGCCAGGTGGCAGATAAAATTAGCGTTGGATATTGAGACTTCAAGAGGACAGATCTGAACCGTGATTTTTTCTTTCTCCCATAGACATTACAATGTGCTATCAGAAGAAATGTATAATATGTATGTATGGATGGATGGATGTATGTATGTATGTATGTCTCTGTATGTATGTAGGTATGATGTATGTATATAAAAAAGTTGCCTATAGTTGCAAAAGATTGGCTTTCACAGACTGATGAGAACAAATTTGACAGTTATCATGGTTATGAATAGTGAATTTAGTGATGCTCAGTCCTACTGCAGTGGTAAAATGTAAATGTGTCCCTGTGTGGCAGGCCTCGTTGTCCGTGCAGCTTTTCTAAGCCTTACACCAGCACTGCGATACCACCAGGAGAGCAGAGACCTGAGCCCATGGTCTTAATGGAGGAGATGCTCTGATACTGGTTGCATGTAAATATATATAGCTGTCTCTTAAACTCATTGTTTGTGTAAATGTTGAATTTCTAAATATTTCATATATTTAGAAATATATTCAATATGTATTCAATATTACATATTCAACTTCAGTTCTAAACATAACCATTGTACAAACCTTGACAGCACACAATACAAAGTTGTTGTATAGGAATTGCAAAACAGCATAAAGTTTCTGAATTTTTTTTAACATGAATCCTCTATGCATCTTTTTTTTTTGGTCACAATTGTACTTGTGTCAAATCCACATTACCTTAAAAAACAAGATTTAACAAAATCTCCTTTTATATCTTTTATTTTTTGGGTGATTAAAGTATTGCACCAAAAACTTTAATTCCAGTTGTGAGTAGTAATTACTATCCTAGAAGGTAAACAAATGACTTAGGTGTCAGACAGGAAAGACTCACATTATTAAGATGAATTTTCAAAAAATATAACGATTTTATTGTGGTGAATAAACAGAAACTATACAAAAAAAAAGGAATCCTACAAACAGTGTTTGCAATATAACAATACTTCATTAAATGCAAAATATATTAAAAAGAATCCTACAAACAGTGTTTTCAATATATCATTACTTCATTAAATGCAAAATATACTTGAAAGAATCCTACAAACAGTGTTTTCAGTATAACAATACTTCATTAAATGCAAAATATACTAAAAAGAATCCTACAAACAGTGTTTTCAATATAACAATACTCATTAAATGCAAAATATACTTGTTTCTTTAGCTCTTCACCAGCGCCAGACTGGCATCGTTTGGGCTGCATCAATGGTTGCTATGTTCCTGGGCAAGACAACTATCAGAATTAGCCATGCTCAACCATTTGCATTTTCTTCTAACCTCTGACATTCACCCAGTCTCATTCACTGGATTTTCCTCTCCCGTGGTGCTGGTCAGTTTATAAGGCAACCTCTTTTTATACCTGAGAGAAAAAATGTAAAACAAACATAAAACTACTAAAGTTATTTTGTTTTTAAACAACTGTCATTTTACCCCAAGAGGACTCGTATGTTGACAAGACTTGCTGTAACAGAACGAGCCCCTGTTTAACTGTCCTGTGTTTGGACAGCTGTTGCTACAACAACGACAAAGTCAACAAACACGGACGGCATCACTTTGTTTCCTGACTTTGTACTGTTCAGTTTGCAATTGGCCAGGATGAAGCTGCGTCTTGTTGCCAGTCTTGAATCTATTTGCCCCCTTTTTGCACGGTTTATTTAAAGGATACTGTCTGTGTTTTGGCAGAATGCCAGACTGTCATAAACACAACAGCAAAGCATGCTGAATGTCACTGTACAAAAACCTCTGTATCCAAAGTCATCAGATCCAAAATGAGAAAAAAAAAATGCATCTAGACAATCACACTTGCATATTTATTTTAATATATTTTGGGATGAAATGCACATGAGCAGTAGAGTGTCCTTACCCTGGGAAGGTCTGCATGTGAGCGATGGTGTCTGGGAGAGGCATGCCGTAGCTCTCCGGCAGCAAGAGGCTTAGCAACCCGGACAGAGCCGTGAGAGTGCCCATCAAGATGTAGGGCAGGGACTTGGAATAGTCGCCTGTAAGATGGACGACACAGGGGGGGGGGGGGGGGGGGGGGGACAAAAAACAACCTCAGCTGACTGGTGTCATTCTTACAAGGCAGTGGATAACAGAGGAAGAGAAACATTTCATACTTTTACTTAAAAAAAAAAAACATCCCACAAAGTCCCACAAATAACCAAAACAATTGTATAATATTAATTATACATAAAAAGAATCATAAAAGAATGATTAAAATATTATAATAATAATATAAAAAAATCAGATAGTTAAGTGAGGTACGAGGATGTAATAGGAGATGAAGAGGGTGGTGCTGAAACAAAGAGTTCAAATAAACACAGAGCTTTCCGTACCCACGTAGATAAAAGGAGGGAGCAGTGATCCTGAAACAGAGAGTTACCAAACACACAGAGCTTCCTGTACCCACGTAGATAAAAGGAGGGAGCAGTGATCCTGAAACAGAGAGTTACCAAACACACAGAAACAGAGCAGTGATCCTGAAACAGAGAGTTACCAAACACACATCCAGTGTGAAACAGAGAGACCAAACAAACAGAGGCTAGATAAAAGGAGGGAGCAGGATCCTGAGAGACTGTCCATATAGTAGACAAATAAAGTGGCTGTGGGACTGAAACTCAATAGAGACCCGTCCATACCCATCCATCCATCCATCCATCCATCCATCCCTTTTCCGCCGCTTATCCGGGGCCGGGTCACGGTGGCAGCAGGCTAAGAAGGGTAGTCCAGAGGTCCCTATCCCCAGCAACGCTTTCCAGCTCCTCCTGGAGGTTCCCGAGGTGTTCCCAGGCCAGATGAGATATATGATCTCTCTAGCGTGTTCTGGGTCTACCCTGGGGTCTCCTACCAGTAGGGCGTGCCCGGAAAACCTCCAACGGGAGGTGCCCAGGAGGTATCCTAATCAGATGCCCGAACCACCTCATCTGGCTCCTTTCGACGCGAAGGAGCAGCGGCTCTACTCCGAGCTCCCTCCGGATGACCGAGCTCTTTACCCTATCCCTAAGGCTGAGCCCAGCCACCCTACGGAGGAAACACATTCCAGCAGCTTGTACTCGCGACCTTATTCTTTCGGTCACCACCCAAAGCTCATGACCATAGGTGAGAGTTGGAACGTAGACCGACTGGTAAATCGCGAGCTTCGCCTTTTGGCTCAGCTCCTTCTTCACCACGATGGTCCGGTACAACGCCCGCATTACTGCTGATGCTGCGCCAATCCGCCTGTCAATCTCACGCTCCATTTTTCCCTCAATCGTGAACAAGATCCCGAGATACTTGAACTCCCTCGCTTGGGGCAGCAACTCACTCCCAACCCGGAGAGAGCACTCCACCGTTTTCCGGCAGAGAACCATGGCCTCAGACTTGGAGGTGCTGACTCTCATCCCGTCCATACCCACAAAGAGTTAATGTGACGAACCGAAGGTGGACCCAGATGCAACACACAACTCACAGGATTTAGTTTATAATATCCTTTTATTCTCACCACAGGACGATGGTCAAAAAGCCACAGACCGACAACGAAAAACGCAGGGCAAACTCTCAGAGTCAGGTTCAGAAGGCTAGGTAGTTTACCGGGGAACAGGTGAGGAAGAAAAGTCCAATTCGGGCTGAGTCGGCAACGGGAGATCCAAACGGTGAATGCGGGAAAGTCTGGCATGAAAACGGCAATGAACAATCTGGCAGTGAGTATGTGGAAAACTGGACACTATATAGTGGCAGAGTCAATGATAATCAGATGTGTGTGCAGGTAAGCAGCAGGTGTGTGTGATTGTCCTGATTGCAGTGGTGCAGAGTGAAGCAGGGGCGTGGCAGAGTCAAGGAAAGACCTGTAACTGGTGGTGCAGGCTGTGACAGTTAAACCAGGTGAGCTGCCTCTTCCCAGGTAGGTGAATAACACAGGTAATAGCTGCCTCTTACCCAGGTAGGTGAATAACACAGGTAATAGCTGCCTCTTACCCAGGTAGGTGAATAACACAGGTAATAGCTGCCTCTTACCCAGGTAGGTGAATAACGCAGGTAATAGCTGCCTCTTACCCAGGTAGATGAATAACGCAGGTAATAGCTGCCTCTTACCCAGGTAGATGAATAACGCAGGTAATAGCTGCCTCTTCCCAGGTAGGTGAATAACACAGGTAATAGCTGCCTCTTACCCAGGTAGATGAATAACGCAGGTAATAGCTGCCTCTTACCCAGGTAGATGAATAACACAGGTAATAGCTGCCTCTTACCCAGGTAGGTGAATAACACAGGTAATAGCTGCCTCTTACCCAGGTAGGTGAATAACGCAGGTAATAGCTGCCTCTTACCCAGGTAGATGAATAACGCAGGTAATAGCTGCCTCTTACCCAGGTAGGTGAATAACGCAGGTAATAGCTGCCTCTTACCCAGGTAGATGAATAACGCAGGTAATAGCTGCCTCTTACCCAGGTAGGTGAATAACACAGGTAATAGCTGCCTCTTACCCAGGTAGATGAATATCGCAGGTAATAGCTGCCCCTTACCGAGGTAGATGAAGAAAGGGGCTGAGATGCTGCCTCTTACCCAGGTAGATGAAGAAAGGGGCTGAGATGCTGCCTCTTACCCAGGTAGATGAAGAAAGGGGCTGAGATGCTGCCTCTTACCCAGGTAGATGAAGAAAGGGGCTGAGATGCTGCCCACCCTGGAGGCCATGGAGCAGGCGCACACGGCCGTGTTCCTCAGGACCGTGGGGTAGAGCTCCGCTGTGTAGGCGTATACGATGGCAAACGCAGCCGTCACGCCAAACTTCCCGAGCATCTCCAGCGTCGTGGACACATGGCTGAGGTCTGAGAGACCGAGAGAGTAGATGAAGAAAGTAAAGTAGATAGCTGGTAGCATAGAGTAGAGTGAGATGCTGCCTCTTACCCAGGTAGATGAAGTAGGGTAGATGTAGCATAGAGGTAGAGTAGAGTAGCATAGAGTAGGGTAGAGTAGCATAGAGTAGCGAGAGTGCTGAGTGGTAGCATAGAGTAGACAGGGTAGCATAGAGTAGAGTAGAGTAGCTGTGTAGGCGTATAGATGGCAAAGCAGGGTAGCCAAACTTAGCATCTAGAGTAGCATACATAGGTGAGGTCTGAGAGACCAGAGAGTAGGGTAGCATAGAGTAGAGTAGAGTAGCATAGAGTAGGGTAGAGTAGAGTAGGGTAGAGTAGCGTAGAGTAGCATAGAGTAGAGTAGCGTAGAGTAGAGTAGGGTAGAGTAGAGTAGCATAGAGTAGGGTAGAGTAGAGTAGCATAGAGTAGAGTAGGGTAGAGTAGAGTAGCGTAGAGTAGCATAGAGCGTAAATCCTTTCTTACGTGGAGGGATGAGGTGAACGAGGAGCAGCACGGCTCCTCCCATGAAGAGGGTGGAGAAGAGCGAGAGTCGTCGGGGACAACAGCGCAACATGAGCCACGACACGATGTAGGCCGGCACCTCGATGGCCGCCGACAGGAAGCAGTTCAGGTAGGGGCTGCCGTGGATGTTGGAGGTGTTCAGAGACAAGGCGAAGTAGCCGATAGAGAGAACAGACCTGGAGGGTAAGACATAAAAACCTGTTAAGTATATTCTTGTAGAGTGTTATTGCCTCTTGTCTTTCAGTTAAATTAAAGGTTTCTAGGCCTACTCCATAGCTATGCTGGGGATCCCTACGTCTTGAGTTGAAACAGGCAGAGGGCATGGTGTTGTGTTGGGAGTGGTCGTATCACATTTAACAAGCAAACATCACAGGAATTGTTGTTGAGATCAAACCAGAGGTGAACACCGGATGAAAAATATATATAAATGAGATTTGTGACTGGACTAAAGACAGATATTATAAGGTCATACTAAAAAAGCATTTATTCTGTTAAAAAACATCAACAACAATTAATACAGAACCGCTAGCCAGGGGATAACTTCATTATTGGCAAAGCCGAGGAGAAGGGGGTCTAACCTCTCAGCCTTAGGCCTGTGCACATGCCAGGACACTTGAGCTATTAGCCTTCTTTCATCCTGGTGTCCACACTCAGAGAAAACAAATGAGCACTGGAGCTAGCAGAGTCGGAACAGCACACACAGCAAAGTCAACATTTCAACACTCTTGAGTCTAGAAAGTTTTTGTTTTTTTATAGCATAATCAAGCAAATGTATATTTTTTTATAGCATAAATCAGCAAATCTAAAAATATTTACGTGATTTGTTGATACGTTGACTTTCCTTGTGTCTGTACGAATCAGAGAGTGGTAGATATAATTTAGCATTTCTCATTTCTTACTCAAGATCTGTGACCTGCTGAGTGTTCTCATTTTTTGTTATTAGCAGTAGGGGGTTGTAGGGGGTTCCTGGTTTATGTGCATGGAATTTTGTGTGTGTGTGTGTGTGTGTGTGTGTGTGTGTGTGTGTGTGTGTGTGTGTGTGTGTGTGTGTGTGTGTGTTTGTGTGTGTGTGTGTGTGTGTGTGTGTCTGTATGTGCTTGTGTTCGTGTGTGTGTGTGTGTGTGTGTGTGTGTGTGTGTGTGTGTGTGTGTGTGTGTGTGTGTGTGTGTGTGTGTGGATGTGTGTGTATGTGTGTATGGAAGTGTGTGTGTGTGTGTGTGTGTGTGTGTGTGTGTGTGTGTGTGTGTGTGTGTGTGTGTGTGTGTGTGTGTGTGTGTGTGTGTGTGTGTGGTTGACCATGCATGGATGGGTCCCCGGCAGACAGCGGGGACTCACCAGACAATCCACAGCGTGAACGAGACCCAGCGGATGTTTGGAGAGCGGACCAGATCCCAGATGCTGTGAGGGTCAGACTTCAGGTCCACCTGCAATACAGCCATAGGACACGTGTCACAATAAGCCTGCATGATTCAACTCGGTCAGAGGGACACAGGCGTTTCCAACGGAGAGATCAAAGCTGAAACACTGTACATGCATGTCGACCACCAGACATCTGTGTGGACACAGGAAGTAAGAAGGGGATGTGAATGTGGGATTTGTGTTTTAGGTCAAGGAGCAGGATGGATTCCAGGTCAAATATTAAAGGTCATGGGTGACTGTAGTGCGGACAAAACATAGCACAGTATTGCTGTGTAATGTATACACAGTACATAAGTAAAATCTCAATACTAAACTATTTAATAAATCTTATGCAAATAAACATGCTATAATCTGATATAATCTGATAAAACATAATTATCTTGGGAGGCCGAAACTGATTGTCTGTAGTCAACATTTTTGAATTATGTAAGAGTTGAGTAAGAGTTACTGTTTACAGCTCCCTCCTGCAGAAAGCCGAGTTCAGCTAAAAAGCATGAGAAAGCTATAATGTAAAGTTACTAATTACAGGTTTGGTGCACGTGTCACTTGGATTGAGCGTAGCAACGTGAGAAGCCCTGCGCCGATGAACTGCTGACCTCTACAACAATCATTGGCACATTCCATCTCTACAGGGGGCATGCTTTTAATCGTCACATTATGGCGCCTGGGTCTGCTGTGCTGCTTGTTGCCAACCAGAGAACCAGAGATGAAGGAATTGGACCATGACAGATTGCACTGTTTATTATTATTATTATTATTATTATTATTATTATTATTATTAATAATAATAATAATAATAATAATAATAATAATAATAATAATAATAATAATTCTGAATCTTGGCCAGTCACCTCTAAGCATTCAAGAAAATGACATGATTAAAAATATTAAACCAGCGACCCCTTAAGAATCTGGTCACAGAAGTAGTTTTAATCCTCTCATTATGGTCCTCTCCCATTTCCACAAGATGACCATATTTGGCACACAACCACTGTTGTGATATGTCCTATGAAATATGTTCAAACTATGTAAACCTTACACAAAACATTTATGACACTTACCTTTGGTACAGGTGCAGACTGATGGAATATGCAATCTGCCTTTTTGCCTTGAAGAATTGCTAGACTGTATACGCAAAACAAAACAAAAAGTGACTCAAGCATTGATAAATCTCTGCGTTGTTCGCTCACCTGCAGAGGGCCGAATATGACCTGTGGTGCGTCTGCTTTGTTCGTCTTTGCAGCTTCTCTCAGTATGGCCTCAGCCTCCTCCACTCGGCCCTGGGAGAGCAGCCAGCGTGGAGACTCTGGAATAAACCTACACAGCACAGACACAGGAATAAACCTACACAGCACAGACACAGGAATAAACCTACACAGCACAGACTCTGGAATAAACCTACACAGCACAGACACTGGAATAAACCTACACAGCACAGACTCTGGAATAAACCTACACAGCACAGACTCTGGAATAAACCTACACAGCACAGACACTGGAATAAACCTACACAGCACAGACACTGGAATAAACCTACACAGCACAGACTCTGGAATAAACCTACACAGCACAGACTCTGGAATGAACCTACACAGCACAGACACTGGAATAAACCTACACAGCACAGACACTGGAATAAACCTACACAGCACAGACACTGGAATAAACCTACACAGCACAGACACTGGAATAAACCTACACAGCACAGACACTGGAATAAACCTACACAGCACAGACTCTGGAATAAACCTACACAGCACAGACACAGCGGGGCTTGTTGTCAGGGGTCACAGTAATCGATAAATGAGACGGTGTCTTTATAATCTCCAGGACTGAAGTGGAAAGTCTACCCATACTACGAACCCCTACCACCAGAAAGGCACGTAGATTAGGCCGGGCAAGGTAAGAGCCAGAAGCAGCATCCTCCAGTCTCGAATATAGTAAGCCATTATGGGCAGCATCATGTAGCCCACGGCAAAGAAGATGCACACGCCCAGAGTTGAGAAGATGATTCGCACCGACGGGGATAGGAGCTCTGTTCCTGCACGGGGAAGTGAATGATCAAATGTAGGGTGTTAATATCTGTGTGCCTGTGTGTGTTTGTATGTGTGTGTGTGTGTGTGTGTGTGTGTGTGTGTGGTCGTTAAGTCCGTGCATGATGAACATGTACACCAACCGCCACATTGTGGCCAATGTGTGTGTGTGTGTGTGTGTGTGTGTGTGTGTGTGTGTGTGTGTGTGTGTGTGTGTGTGTGTGTGCACGCGTGTGTTTTAATGTGCATTATTATATTTAATAATAACAATTGAATAATAGAGTATTAGCTTGTATACTAAAAATAAATGATAGATTGAACTGGTGGACATAAATCTACTAATACATGGAAATAATAAGTGACAAATGTGAATACCTAGAACAAATGCAGCGACATAATTCGATATCTGTCCCATCCCGACGACAAAGAACATGGCACAGAATACAGGCCAGGAGGGAGAGAAGACCTGGATGAATGTGAACACAGTCTGGACTGCCATGGTAACAAACAACACTATCTTCCTCCCGAACCTGAAGGCACAGTAAGGCACAGCTGAGCACATCACAAAGTGTTTTAACATTTTGGATATAAGATTATGCCATTTTGAGCAATAGTGTAGCATGAGAAAGAAGTCACCTTATTTTATTATAAGCGCTTTGAGATTATTGTCATAAATGTACAAATTAATTGTATAATTATTACATTAGCAATGGTTCACAATGTTTATTTTAGTTTTTTTGTTTGTTTATTTTTGCTACATCTTTAACTGATTTACCATACCATAGATGCTTTAGTTTTAAGCATGAAGCTAATCAATATGCAATTATCACTGATATAGTTTCACGGGTTCGATATAGAACCAGGCATTAATGATTCGGTTGTCATCACCTGTCTGAGAGCTGTCCTGAGATGCAGGAGCCAGCAAGTACTCCGCAGAAATACAGAGAGGAAGTCAGGGGGCCTTTCCACTTGTCATCACACACCAGGTCCCACTGGACGACATGATGTACATGCAAGGCACCATGGTCACATAAGCGGGGTGCGCACGTGGGCCAAGCACGCGCTGCATTTATACAATATACACGGGACTCATAAAGAGAGGGCGTGAGAGAAAGAAGCGTAATAACAGAAGACAGGTGTGGAGAGAGAGAGAGAGAGAGAGAGAGCGCTAGCGGTATAAATCAATCAATGGTCAAATAATATTACTTCTCATTTTGTCTCGGACAATTTTATCAGCACTGTTGACTGTATTTTAACCTCTTAGCAAGACTGTTAAGCAGCAGATCTCCCCACACTCTAACGAACATTGCAGGTCTACCCACCTCTGTCACAGTAGTAGAGATGTACATTTTCCGGTCATATTCCCAGCCGTCCAAACAGGGTTCTTGCGGTATCAGGGACAAGTTCACGTTAACACCCGGCACAAGCCCTCTCACTGAAAAACTTTTCATGGCATCAAGGTTGTATCTGGTGCATTTGCTGAGAGTTACTGTCCCGCTGCTGTTCTCCAGAGGAATACTATTGTTTCTCCATTCACTACTAATGTTTGCATTTGCGGGAATTAGGCAATGGTGCGCCGGCGTATCTCCAATGAACACGACAGACAATCCCGAAAACCCGTTCGGGATGACGCTTAAACACAAGAGCAAGAACACTCGCTGCTGAAAAGGTCCCCATTCTCCCAAGAACGCAGTCGTTGCCTCATAGTCGGTCATGGTGTGAACATTCGTAGGAGGATGAACAGTGACTAGGGAGGAATGAAGGGGATGGATACACAGTGGTCAGGTGGAGTTTGAAGAGGAAAGGAGCAGACCCTACTGCACCACAGTTGCCCTCCATGTGGGCATGAATGAGAAGATTAAAGAAAATGTACGAAGATTAATATAGAAACACAGAAAGGGTATCTGAGTCTGAAAGTCACTTTGAGTTTGAATAACTTAGGCCCACAACCTATCATAGCAGAGAGCATGCACTCTCTCTCTCCCTCTCTCTCTCTCTCTCTCTCTCTCTCTCTCTCTTCCTCACACATACACACACACACACACACACACACACACACACACACACACACACACACACACACACACACACACACACACACACAGACACACACACACACACACACACACACACACAATTCAAAGACAAGTAACTACAAACCATTAACATATTTCAAAGTACTAGCACTGAACTAATTGTGGTGTTTTTTTATTATTATTATCACACTTATTTGGAGTAGAAACTCGATAAATCAGCATGGACACTCAGAGCGACTGAAGGTGCATTGTAATTGCATCATCACAGGCGTTTCTCACCCTTTCTATTATGTAAATAACGCTGACTCAGATGCTAGTGAATTATTGATCATGATAAGGAAAGTTGAATTGTTTTCCATTGGACATTGAAGCTGTTACACATTTTAAAATGAAAGCATAAAAATTATATACTTACTCAGATCGCTCTTACCACTGTTGGTCTCCAGTTATTTAGTGTGGCTTGACTAATCGTCATGAAATTAGTTGCATCAGCATTATTTTGTTACAAACTACAGTATTAATGCTTGCTATGTTGAACAAAAAGCACAAACACAAGGCATAGTGAGAAACAACAAGTCCAGACACGGTCTGTCTTGGGTCTGTCTTGCCTACACAGTTTGCATCGGATACCACACGACCCCTGTGACCTTCTGTAGAGTGACTGATTCATCCTAAAGGCTTGTAGAGCCGCTTGTTGATTAAGATTAGACAGTGTTGTTCATTAACACGCTTGGCTCTGACTAAAGTGTAAAGAGGAAGCGTGAGATGACGTCTATGATCACACGTTAAGAGGAGAGTGAGAATCAACAAGTAGTGGTTAGACCAGCCCCCCCCTACAAGAGGATATGGATTCCCTCGTCTTTCCTAAGTGAGGGAACAGTCTGTTCTCTAGTTATTTATTGGTATTTATACAGGGTCGACTGAGAGTGCTTTTCTAGTTGAGTCTACGACTGAATGTGTGTCTAAACCTATGAAGCCAAAAGAGCAACATCGATACCCTCCCCTCCAGTTCTGTCGGCAGTGACACTGCGTTTCGAAGTCGATGGCTCAACAGTACAATTGGCTCGCAGCAGCACATCATTGACAACCATGGTTCTAGGGTGTCATGCAACTAGGGCACAGAAATACCCATGCTCATGGGCCAAGCATGCCGGAATTGTTGGAAAATTGCACCTCTGAAAAAAAAAAGAAATCTAATAAGTTATCTGCCTCTTACTGCACCCACTACTACACGTTGGAGCCATGGTAACTCCCAGATTGACCTATGGTGGGCTCACTCAGACTACCTGTTTGCTATGGCAACAGAGTTCTGCCTGACTTTGGTTTTCATGCGGCTCATCATGAGGTCAACTGGATGAGTTTGGACCTCTTCCCTGCTCTGGGGTTCTCCCGTTTGGATGCAGGGGGGGGGACTGAGGGGGGTTCCGCCATCCTAACTGTCACGATGCCATGGCATCAGACATGGCCGTCATTGTTAAAAAGGGGTTGGGGTGCCTCAATGCCTTTGCTCTCCAGTCACAGGTTGGTGCCCTTCGTCAGTCCTGTCATCCGGCCACTGCACCACATTCCACTGTCTCTTTGTGATGGCGTGTCCGCTGAGCTGCAGTGGAACTGCTGGAAGCTGGTGTTATTGAGACGGTTGACTCTTCACTCAGGGTTATCAGCCTTAAAGAGCATGTGTGGTCTGCGCTAGGAGGAACCGTGGGTGTGGTCTCAAGCGTCAAATTACCTATTGACCTCCTTTCCTGTGCTAGCTCACTTTAGTGTCTCCTGTGCTACAGCCTTGGGGGGCTATGTTGTCTCAGATACAGGAGGGGGGCTGAGATGCAGATCAACATTTCTTCACCGGCGTTCAACCCAACAGAACAGAGATACTCTGTGGGCGGACGTTGGGCACTAGCGTGTATTTGGGCATTTGAAAAATGCAACTTTTACTTCTATGGCTATGCTTTCACCCTGAGAACAGACCACCAGGCTTATACTGCGTTAAGGCAGCACCGCTGGTCTGTTTAACTACAGCCTTCTGTTCACACCAGCTAACTAACTAAACAGTACCGATTTGATCAGAGACTGGTTTAATATGATTTGGGAAAAAAAATCTGTGGTATAAAGTAAAAACTGTAACTTGAATAAAGCATTAGAACCCCATACAAATAAATGACCCTATACAAATAAATACACATACAAAATGTGGCAAAAATAACGTTACATTTAAAATATATATGAGCTCATCATTGACCAGTCTGCCTGCAATGGTGCCATAGAAACCAAATAGAACTCATATAGTGACAGTGATAGGATCATAGACACAGAACACTATGTTCTATTTCTGTGGCTAGGATATTGTCAATTTAATTGAATTCCTCTTCTTTTAATTGTTTTATTTGTCTTCATTTGTTTACTGCCGAAGTCAGGCTAATACACATTCTAAAAGCTCAACATGATTTAAAATTATTCATAAGTAACTTCAAGAAAACACCAATAAATGTCTCAATATAAGATTGAGACTTTGGAAACTTAAGGTAATGTTAAGATCTTTGCTAATTTGCTTTAATAAATACTTCTTAACATATAGTATCACAGATAACCTTTCTACAGGTTTTACTACACCTCAAACAGTTTGCCATTTGATCAAGGGTCATCTTTAGTGATGTAAAACAAGAAATGATTACTCTGGCAATAAATTCCATCAACCAGGAAATAATTAATTACTCATTGGTGCCGTGAACAAGAAATCTAAAAGACTTATCAAGCATGATTAGGGTTTCTAGACAACACTCAAGACATCGACCTGCTATGGACATTGTCTTATAAGAACATACAAGTAGAGTAAGTAAATTGATTTATTTGGTCCAATTAACAGCAGCAACAATTACTGTTTAAACTTTCTATATTTATGTAAATGGTATGTGAAACTGGATTATAATATGTTCATGCCCAGTTTAATTCACAGTCACAAATTGAAGTCAAAGAAAAGTATAGTCTATCTTACATACAGTACTGTATATAATATTCATGCAGTCACAGCAGCTTAAAGTAAGTTTTGCCTGAATACTACTACTGACTACTAAGCTACTTAACACTAGCACGTGCAATTCCTTTGGGTCTTTTCAAAGCAAGGAATGTTGATGTTAGGGGAAGGGCTACATTTGCCCCCTGGAGGAGGAAAATCAACAGGAGATTCTGAGGTTAGTGCAGAGCGAGATGCCCCTTTTTATTTTTTTTATTTTAACGCACTCATCACAGTCATTACTCACAGTATGATGTGATCAATTCAAAGCCATAGCTAAAAAGGCCTATCACCTCACTCACCAGGCCTTTCAAAGCCTTTCTTCCCGCTCTCCCGTGGACTTCACAGGCGTTAGTATTCCTTCTCATTCCCTCTCCTCTGGATGTGGTCTCCCAACAGCCATCTGTGGTCTGAGGTCTTGACAGGAGGGGGCGGGGGGGGAAGGGGGGCTTTGTACTTTGCACAACCACAGCAATAAACCCGGTCCCGCGGAGAGCACTCCTGACTTCAAGGACCGTTTTTTAACCGTTTGCTGTCGGACGTCTCTGTCACATAGCCCAGGAACCCTTTGTTGCTATGGGAGATTACGACGAAGACACCGCCTTCTTGGGCCAGAGTGGACCTTACTTCTGGGTCACCTTCCTCCTGCTCAACACCGTCTTCGTCTCCACCGGGTTCAACGGACTGTATTTTGTGTTTGTGGGAGCCACGCCGCGGCACCGCTGTCTCATCCCCGAGGGTAACCTGAGCACGGCGTGGGAGAAGGCCATCGTCCCCCTGGAGGTGGTGAACGGACGCGAGGAGGAGAGCAGGTGCTGGAGGTACAGACTGGACGTGGTCAGGAAACTGTCTGCTCTGGGCTACATCCCCGGCCTGGACATCAACCTCACGGAGCTGGAGCAGGAGCGCTGCGTCGACGGATGGAGCTACAGCAGAGACGTCTACCACTCCACCATCGTCACGGAGGTCAGCGCGCTCGCTTGTGTGTGTGTGTGTGTGTGTGTGTGTGTGTGTGTGTGTGTGTGTGTGTGTGTGTGTGTGTGTGTGTGTGTGTGTGTGTGTGTGTGTGTGTGTGTGGGTGTTGTGTGTGTGTGTGTGTGTGTGTGTGGTGTGGGTGTTTGTGTGTGTGTGTGTGTGTGTGTGTGTGTGTGTGTGTGTGTGGTGATGGGTGTTTGTGTGTGTGTGCACATGACAGTGGGCGCATGTGCGTGTGCGTGTGTGCGCCTGTGTACTTGCGTGTCTCTGTTTATCTATGTGTGTGTGTGTGTGTGTGTGTGTGTGTGTGTGTGTGAGAGAGAGAGTGTGTAAGTGTATCTTCATGTTAGTGTTTGTTAGAAACTGTGATAAAGCCTTATTTTTCAAATGAAAGTGACTTTTTTGCAAAATAATAATAATGGTAATAATAATAACATACAATCCATTTGTATTTTCAGTGGGACCTTGTTTGTGACAACGAGTGGAAGGTTCCGTTTGCGTCCTCAGGGCTCTATATAGGCTACCTGATTGGCTCCTTGGTTTCAGGACAGTTGTCAGACAGGTATGTGCTACAGCTTAGACTAGTTAAGAGTCTGTGATACAGTCATGGCTTTGTTTTTTTTTTTTATCCCCACAGAAAGGCGCTCATGATTCAGGACTGTGTGTGTGAATTGTTTTGTAGTAATGCTTTTAGCTCCAACTACTGTTAACGGTTCCTGTTTTAACAAACAAGTTATTCATGTTAACAAGCTATTCATTAATTCGATTGGAAAAAGAGGATTCAAAATATTATTGTAGTCAAATATTGCTCTCCCAATTTTTTATGTAGTAATTTGTGCAAAGCAACAAAACTGAGTGAGTGAGTGAGTGAGTGAGGTGAGGTGAGGTGAGGTGAGGTGAGGTGAGTGAGTGAGTGAGTGAGTGAGTGAGTCAGTGAGTGAGTGAGTGAGTGAGTGAGTGAGTGAGTGAGTGAGTGAGTGAGTGAGTGAGGTGAGGTGAGGTGAGTGAGTGATAGGCCCTGACGAACTACATGCATCTTACCTGAACTATTTTGCACTGCTTTGTCTCACTTTTAAACTTCCAAACATTGGAGAACTCATATGTATCATATATCAAACTGTCAGGAGGAGGAGGAGAATATTGTTGACTCTAAACAAAAGGATCCATTCCGGAACCCCAACAAGTAGTTCCAAATTCTAAATGAGGTCTGTTTATTGAAAGTACACCTCTTTTCTTTTTCTCTTCAGATTTGGGAGGAAGAAGGTGGTTTTCGGTAGTCTGGCAGCCCAGTGTGTCTGTGTATTTCTCCAGTCCTTCTCAGTCTCATGGGAGATGTTTTGTGTTGTGTTCGTGTTCGTTGGGGCCACTCAAATATCCATCTATATATCTGCGTTTGTTCTAGGTAAAGCAAAGTTAACGTTGTCCTTTTTCTCTTTAATGTATTCGGTTCGTCTCTGTGGTAAACACCCCCTTCTTTGATATGCGTTAATGCATGGAAAATAAAAGTACTACTGAAGTTGAACTTACTTGTGAACACACCGCCAACACAATACTTACGACTCACTTTGTACAAAAAACAAAACAAAACTCTATTTCACCAGTTCATTGCACTGAGTTGCTTGATCCAAGTCTACACAAAGCAAAGTGTTTTATCAACTTGAAATGTGTTTACTTCCCTTTATTATCATCTGCCATGCAGGAACGGAGGTGTTGAGCAAGCCCATGCGTGTGCTTTTTACAACTCTGGGAAGTTTCCTGCACTACTGCATTGGCTACATGGCTTTACCAGGGATCGCGTGTGGCATGAGAGAGTGGAGAACTCTGCTCATCATCCTCTCAACAGTCACTCTCGTCTACATCCCATTGTGGTGGTAGGTTCTCTGCCATCCTGTTTGTTTGTTTTGCTTTGCAGGAAACTCCTCAGGATGAGTTAATTTTTTTTATATATTTTTTTGCTTTTCAAGTCCTGATAGACGTGGACGACTGAAAGTAGATTTGTTTTTTTTGTTTTTTGATAATTAATTTGAATTTTTTTAAGTTTTAAGAAATGCTATGCTCTAGGTTTATGACAGAGTCTCCGCGCTGGCTGCTCTCCCAGGGCAGAGTGAAGGAAGCTGAGGCCATACTGAGACAAGCTGCAAAGAAGAACAACGTGGAGGCACCACAAGTCATATTTGACGAAGCCGAGGTCAGGTTTCTTCCTCTTTAGAAGATTACACATTGCTTGTATTTACTAAGTGAATGAAAAAAAAAACACTGAGACTTAATTGGTTTCATTACAGTAAAACCGTTATTTTTATGTTTTGTAGTTGCAAAAATCTCCGTCGACATTAACCAAGCATACGTTGGTGGATGTCTTGAGAACCCCAAACATACGATGCGTCACTTTGATGTGTCTTCTTTTGTGGTGAGTGCTGTTAAGCCTAAACTACGTGTGTCTCTACATAACTATTTTCTCGCCTCATTTGATACATTCAATATGGTTATGCTCTCAATGTCAAAAAGGAGGTGCAAGTTAGCAGTTTTCATTAAGGTGTCTCTGGTAGAGGTTCTTAAAACAGTTGTAAAAATCATAGGCAGTTCCTTCAAGGCCAGTATTATCTCTAAACTGTTCCTTTGTAATTTTCTCAAGCATGCCCTTCAGCCTTCAGTGTGTGTGTGTATGTGTGTGTGTGTGTGTGTGTGTGTTCTTTTCTGTGCTCTTCACAGTGAACATTCCTAAATATTAAACTAACATATTTTTTTTCTCTTATATCTTGTCAGGATGGCTATAAATATTGGCTACTTTGGACTATCACTGAACACTTCCAATCTAAGTGGGGACCCCTACCTTAACTGTTTCTTCTCTGCAGCTACTGAAGTTCCAGGTTACATTGTAGCTACGTTGCTTCTCAGGAAGTGTCCAAGAAGAGTACTTCTCTCCAGTTTCCTCATTATTGGAGGAGGACTTCTTCTCCTGATTCAACTCATTCCCGAGAGTATGTTTAAAAAAAAAAAAAATTGTATTGACCTCTGCTTTACTGCAGAACACACAACAATACTTTAATAGGCTTAATTCTATCTGATTTAAATGTCATGTATTATGTATTGATTTGTGCAGGGATATGAAAGTTAGCATGTGGTAATCAAACCCTTGTCATTTCAATGGGAGTAAGGCAAAGTACTTGACTTGAATATTCCAAAGCAGTTTAGTTAGATTATTATATGATTTATTATGTAATTCATGTATACAGGGTAGACTAACTGAGACTACGTCTTTTTGGAAACAGTCCTTTGTTGGGGAACTTGGGGAATTTGTTAATTGTTTCAAAACAAATTGCAGATAAAAACATTTTATTCAGGTTAATTTTGAGGGAAATTTAATTCCAAAGAATTTCTGCATTTCTATTTGTTTTCCCTAAATTTGACTACTTATTACACATTCTTTGTGCTGTGATAACTTGAATGAGGACGTAAAATTTCCAGGAATCCATAAAAGTTAAAGTTTATACTGTAGGTCTGATCACAAATCTCTAAGGATTTATAGCTGTTTGACATAATTTACATTGCACATACACATTTTATGACTTGACATAATAGGCTTTACTTCAAAAAAGCTCAACGATGAATCACCACAGCGTAATAACCTAAATAGCAACAATATTTGTGAATAAAAACACATGCAGTAGGATAGCCCATAGCTCGTTCAAATTAAGAGTCAATTAATTAAATCTATTGAGTTTAGCCCTACTGGAAAATCCATCTTGAGCTGGTAGCTGGTTGACCAGCTTGTAGACCAGTTACCACCAGCTAGACCAGACCAGCTACCACCAGCTAGACCAGACCAGCTACCACCAGCAACCACCAGCTAGACCATACCAGCTACCCACAGCTACCACCAGCTAGATCAGACCAGCTACCGACCAGCTACCACCAGCTAGACCAGCTACCACCAGCTAGACCAGACCAGCTACCACCAGCTAGACCAGACTAGCTACCGACCAGCTACAACCAGCTAGACCAAACCAGCTACCGACCAGCTACCACCAGCTAGACCAGACCAGCTACCAGACCAGCTACCACCCAGCTACCACCAGTTACCACCAGCTAGACCAGACCAGCTACCGACCAGCTACCAGCTGGACCAGTTTCCACCAGCTACCACCAGCTTATACCAGCTAGACCAGCTACCACGAGCTACCAGCTAGACCAGCTACCACCAGCTACCACCAGCTTATACCAGCTAGACCAGCTACCACCCAGCTACCGCCAGCTCCCACCAGCTCATACCAGACCAGCTACCTCTCAGCTACCACCAGCTACCACCAGCTAGACCAGACCAGCTACCACCAGCTACCACCAGCTAGACCAGACCAGCTACCACCAGCTACCACCAGCTAGACCAGACCAGCTACCGACCAGCTACTACCAGCTAGACCAGACCAGCTACCAACAGCTACCAACAGCTACCACCAGCTAGACCAGCTACCACCAGCTACCACCAGCTAGACCAGACCAGCTAGACCAGACCAGCTACCACCAGCTACCACCAGCTAGACCAGACCAGCTACCACCAGCTAGACCAGACCAGCTACCACCAGCTACCACCAGCTAGACCAGACCAGCAACCGACCAGCTACCACCAGCTACCACCAGCTAGACCAGACCAGCTACCACTAGCTAGACCAGACCAGCTACCACCAACTACCACCAGCTAGACCAGCTACCACCAGCTACCATCAGCTCATACCAGCTTGACCAAGATTGTCCAGCAGCTCATACCAGCTCATACGAGCTTAGACCAGCTTTAAATCCAAGCTGGTCCAAGATGGATTTTCCAGTGGGGAGTGGGGGGGTGACAGCAAACGAACAGTAAACAAGTGCTATTTTGTGATTTATTTTTCATAATTAACCAATAGGTGATACCTTCTCTGCTCTCCCCTCAGGCCTCCAGCCTCTGGCTGTAGCTCTGGAGATGATGGGAAAGCTTGGCTTCACTATGGCCTTCAGTGTCGTGTACATTTACACTGCGGAGCTTTATCCAACCGTGGTCCGGAACGTCGGGATTGGAATGTGCTCCTCAGCTGCTCGGATTGGCAGCATCACAGCTCCTTACGTTATTTACTTAGGTAAGTAGTGTACAACTGTTGGGAATGATTTTACTTTTTCTTTACCCCCCCCCCTCCCCCCACACACACAAGCTAAACATTTGCATCCCATAATGCATACAGATAATGAAGATTTATTTTGACTTTTTAGAAATCACTTTAAGTGTTGACTACATTGGTTCTCAATAGATTCTCTCATTGTGGTCGCAGGTACTTTTAACAAGTCACTCCCGTATATTTTAATGGGAGGCCTCACCATCGGCGCCTCTCTGGTGAACCTTTTCCTACCTGAGACCTTCAACAAAGACCTACCAGAGACCATAGAACAGATGCAGACATTTCACAGGTATTTTGATAAAGATGGCCTGAGGCAATTTACACTCCTGCACGTTGCATTGACTCAAGCCACTTGGGTTCAATTTGATAGTTGATCACCTATGCGTTGAAATAGACAATTAACTTGGCATTCCAATCTATTACAGGTTATGCACAAAAAGGAATACATATGTGGAAAATAAAAAAATAGATCCTTCTATGCAACTCCAGGTGAAATTCTAATATTAAACAGCTCAACTGTAGTTCAGTATTATTGGACTCCCTGAATTTGCTAATGACCGTCATGGATATTTTCACTCTATCACAGAGAATAACTACTTACACAAAGAGATGGAAACTGGCAATGATCCATTAAAATTGTATTAATGAGTTCTGAAGTATATGTCTGTACACAGAGAAATTACAACAGTCAGTTCAGTCTAACAACATAGTCAGTTCTAATTTTCTGACATGGTTGACACGATAATATACGTCTTAAACGAAACAAATCATCCCATTGGTCAAGAGGGAATACATGTGCATGTGTTTACTCCCAGTGTTGAAGAGGACATGTACACAAGTTCACATGTTATGGCTAAGAAACAAGCCTAGATTTCAGTGTCTCAGAAAGGCACATACAACCTCTTTGGTGATCTGACATAGGCACATGCTATCTTTATGGTGACCTGACGTTTACTCTGACCCTTACCCCACATTGGAACAGGCTTGAGCATCCATGAGGATAATTCTGCTGAGTTTACAGATTTGTTAAATTCTGTTTACGTTAAATCCACGTAATTCAATGCATTTTGAGATAATAATAATTGGCTGCTTTGGATTATTACTGAACACTTCCAACACACCTCACAATGAGAAAAAAAACATCTAATGCAGTCGTTGGTGCTTTGAAAGACGATTTGACACAAAGTCAAAGATTTTTCCATACCTGTATTTACAATTTACTCATTGATTCGGAAATTAAATTAATCCATTCTTCATTTTATCGTTCAGTTGTATTGTTTCTTTCATGTCCGGTCTACAGATAAACCAGATGGCAGGCTTTCAGTGGAAGTGCTGATGAAATGCAATTCACAGTTGTTTCACTCGTGTCTTTACAGACGTTTTTGTATGCCCTTAGAAGTTCCGAATACCATTGCCCATATACTGTATATACTGTACATATGCAGGATACGAAGTTGCAGTTTATAATAAGGCGTGCACTTTAAATGCCTGTTGTGTGCCCTTGGTTTAAGAGGGCGGTGGTGGGTTCAGACTGTCCGTAGTTTAAAATAGTACTTTTTTATATTTTATATTGTTTTATATTAATCGATAATAGTAATTATTATGTAGCCATATACCTACTTATGGTTAAGGTTATGCTAAATACCTAACATAGTATTATTAAACCTGCTATTCAAAATCTAAAATGATAATTTCTGGGGATTCTGGGAAAACCCTGCACATTTCTTTTGTTTGGAGTACACATGATTGTACAGATGCAGATGGTTATATTTCTGTACAGTGTAAACCAGTAGTTTGTAATGATTTACTTTAGCTTTTTTTCAGTTTTTAGTTTTTAATTATACCATTAAATTTCCATTAATGTCATGATCAGTTGGCCTATACATATAAATTGACATCAAAACAACTGCACTGGCTGTCAATATTGTCAAACCGACAACAATATCTCAAACTATTTTAGGTTTCCTAAGGAGCTAAAATATTACTTAAGATCTCAGATAATGATTGTGTATGCATGTATAAACGTATCGAGAAATACCAGTGTTTGCACTTGGAGACCGCATATCAACGCAGGTACAAAGAGCACAAAGAGCATTCTGGTGTCTGTGAATCAGCTGCTTGAGAATGATTAACTCTGCTCCTTCACCTCAACAACCCGGTTGTAAGGAAGGGCTATCAGGATGGATTGGTGCGTTTTCTAATCCCAAACTCAAAGGCCGTCATTAGTATAAAGGAGGGAGAAAATCTGTTTCTCCAACATTACATGACCCCCGGTGTTGCAGAGCTACAAAGTTGCCTGTTCTTGTTCTTGAGCAAATGGGTCAGCAAACCACAGTCGCAAAATGAAAGATTACGATTCGATCGTCTCCTTCCTTGGAACATCGGGGCCTTTTCAGAAGATGGTTTTTCTGGCGCTTGCAATCAGTATCCTGCCAAATGGTTTCATAGGTATATACATAGTGTTTGTGGCTGATACCATGCCACATGAGTGCTATATCCCCGAGGAGTCTGGGATCAGCGAGGTCTGGAGGAATGTGTCCATTCCCATGGAGACCGTGAACGGAGTGTCACAGCGTAGCAGTTGTTTAAGACTGAGTCTGGAAACAGTCAGACACTATTCTGATCTCAACATCAACCCAAATGTGGACGTCAATGTGAGTGGAATACAGTTAGAGAGCTGTCTGGATGGCTGGAAATACAGCAAAGAGATCTACCAGTCTACAATTGTCAGTGAGGTAAGAATAATACAATCGTTTTTTTTTTTTACCATTCAGCAATGGTTGTACTTGCAGAGAATTTATTCAATGAATCGATGGCACAGTTATGATGTACTGTATTTTTTGTTAAGACCAATCTCTAACCATTGTCACGATCATCTGTTAAAATTTTATAAAAATGTTAAATATTAACATATTGTTACAGTGTACCACTGCGACATTTGGTCCTATTGTGATTTGATTTCATGAGCCTGTAATGAAATAATATGTAGTATGTGTCTTATAATTAAATAGTTGATTTTCTATAACTTGCAGTCTAAAATGTTATCAGTAGATTGTGGATTAAGTGGTTAACTTCAACTGTGAAAGGTTTGGTTGTGTTCAGTTCATAGACAGAGGTAGCCATAAAATTGTTCATAAAAATCTGAGTGTTAGATAATCATTTGTGTCTCGATAACACAGGATCAACAATGCGCCTCCATCCAATGAAACAGTGGATTGTAAAAGTAAGAGCATGTGTGTCTTTGCAGTGGGACTTGGTGTGTGAAAATGAATACAAAGGCCCACTGACCACATCAATTCACTACCTCGGTGCTCTTTTTGGAACGTTCACATCTGGCCAGATGTCTGACAGGTGTGTGCGAAATCTTTTTGACAAATAAACAAACAAATAAAATAGAAACACGAAGGGTGTGGATAAAAAACACGTTGATCTTTTTCTGATGTAACTTTTTATGTGTGTTCCTAATGCAGGATCGGCAGGAAACCAGTGCTCTTTGCCATGATGGCTCTCCAGACAGTAACAATAACCATTCAGATTTTCTCTCCAAGCTGGGAATTCTTCACCGTTGTTTTCTTCTTTGTGGGCTTTGGATCCGTTTCCAACTATGTCATCGCATATGTACTGGGTGTGTTAGCGCCGGTGAAGCATTCACAATCTAACTCTCTTGTATAAACTCTCTTGTATTCAGCTATTTACTAGTTAACTAACCCCTATGTGATGTGCAAAGGGTCGGAGATACTGAGTCCTGGATCCCGAGTCGTGTTCTGCTCTCTCGGCGTCTTTCTGAGTTCTGCCTTAGGCTACATGCTCATGCCAGCCGCTGCCTACCTGCTTCGCGGATGGAGATGGCTCCTGGTACCTATGGGGGCATCTGGACTGCTATACCTCCCTCTTTGGTGGTAAGTAAGAAATCCAAAAGTAAAGGTTTTTTAGAATGTTTTTTTTTTGTTGTTTGTAATTTTTTTACTTTAGTTGATACGTAATAACATATTTTGGTTAGAAGTTTCCTATCTGACGTTTTAGAGTGGGGTTGTTATGCTTTTTGCAGTAGTGACTGTTTTGGTTTTGTCCATCAGGTTCATCCCTGAGTCTCCGCGCTGGCTGCTCTCCCAGGGCAGAGTGAAGGAAGCTGAGGCCATACTGAGACAAGCTGCAAAGAAGAACAACGTGGAGGCACCACAAGTCATATTTAGCGAAGCAGTGGTAAGTAAATGCACGGGAGCACAGCACAGCATCATTGAGTCCTTTTGTAGGCCACTCTTTATGGCTTTACCTTAGCTCTGTAATTATGCATAATGCAAAACCACATTTGTGTTGTACAAAGAATAGTAACATAACACATCATTTGGCAAGTTAGCACATGGAGAGACGTTTGGAGATTTTTTTTTAGACCTGTATTAAACAAGCTTCAGTAAAACAAAATGTCTTACTTCAACAAATACTTAAAAACATAGATAGAAGCATAAACCACGAAGGTTTCTAGAACTTGATTGCCATGATGATGATGATAATATATTATTGTAACGTAAAGAGTTGAGGGGCCAACGTGTAAGAATGTGTTTGCTCATAATAAAATGTTAAACAGTGTACTAGCCTGGACAGTCAGTCCCTTTATGACTCTTGTAAATGGCAATCGTTAAGGTTTGCATCCTTGCAACCTTGCAGCGTGTCTGACTTATCATGTTACAGTAGTACCGTTTGATTAGTAACAGATGATGAGCATTTATTTGACGGTCAAAGGTTTTTTAGCCCAGCAAAATTGACTGAGCATTGGGCGAGTCTGGACCATACTTAACTTTATCTTAATTAAAATATATCCCCCAAATATTGTTTTAGGGAGAAAGTATAATTTCACCAAGTGCAAAAAACAAAAAACAGTCAGAGTCACTGTTAACAATTTTTATTTCCTCAGATTGAAGAGTGCTTGGCTTTGAAAGACAAGAAACACAGCATCCTGGATATCATTACAAACGTTAATATGTTTGGCATCACTTTTCTGTGCTCCTTCTTGTGGTGAGTCTTGATATTAAGCATTTGCAAGTAGGAGTCGAAGTAAAACAATTTAAATAAAAATATATACTGTATGTATATATATATATATACACACAATGGGGGAAATAAGTATTGAACACATCAATATTTTCTCCAGTAAATGTATTTCCAATGAGCCTATTCAAGTGAAATTTGCACCAGACGTTGGTATTAACTCAAACAATACAGAAAGAAAATCTGAAGATTAAAGTCCACATGTAAATAAAGTTATGTGTAATAAAGTGGAATGAAACAGGAAAAAAGTATTGAACTCACTGACTAAAATGAATTCAATACTCAGTGGAGAAGCCTTTGTTTGTAATGACAGCTTCAAGGCGCTTTCTGTATGAAGTAACTAATCTCCCGCAGTATTCAGGTGTGATATTGGCCCATTCCTCTACACAGATTGTCTTTAAATCTTGAAGATTGCGGGGGGCCCTCTTATGAATCTGGATCTTCAGATGCTTCCACAAATGTTCAATTGGGTTTAAATCAGGTGATTGACTGGGCCATTCCAACAAGCTGATTTTCTTTCTCTGAAACCAATTGCGAGTTTCCTTTGCTGTATGCTTTGGATCGTTGTCCTGCTGGAAGGTCCACCCACGTCTCATCCTCAGCATCCTGGTGGGTGGCAGCAGGTTCATCTCAAGAATCTCTCTGTACATGGCTCCATTCATTGTTCCTTCAATGATACGAAGTCTGCCAGTACCACGAGAGGAGAAACAGCCCCACACCATGATACTTCCACCTCCAAACTTTACTGTTGGTATAGTGTTATTCGGGTGATGTGCAGTGCCATTTCTCCTCCAAACATGGTCTGTTGTGTGACAGCCAAAAAATTCAATTTTGGTCTCATCTGACCAGAGTACATGCTCCCAGTAGTTCATTGGCTTGTCCAAATGTTGTTTGGCAAACCTTAAACGACCTTTAACATGTCTTTTTTTCAGTAGTGGAGTCTTGTGGGCTGAGCGTGTACAGAGGCCATGGTGGTGGAGTGCATTGCCTACTGTCCTTTCTGTCACAGTTGTACCTGCTGCCTCCAAGTCTTTCTGGAGCTCTTTCCTAGTGGTCCTTGGCTCTTTGGCTACTCTTCTAAGGATCCTTCTGACACCCTGATCAGAAATCTTGCGAGGAGCTCCTGTGCGTGGCCAATTGATGGTGGAGTGATGTTGCTTCCACTTGCGGATAATGCTTCCAATGGTGCTCAGTGGAAGATTCAGAAATTGTGAAATACGCCTGTAGCCAATTCCATTTTCACGTTCTGCAACAATCTGGTTGCGAAGGTCTTGAGACAGCTCTTTGCTTTTACCCATCGTTAGATGTTTGTTGTGTGGCACCTTGGTAACAAAAAACCCTTTATAGCCCATCAATATATTCTAACCCAGCTGACATTAATTAGCACAGATTGGAGGCAGAGTTGCCTCCTAATTAGTTATGGTTTTCAGCTGGTTCCTTGCCTTTCCTTGCTGTGGTGTACTGCTTTTTCTTAGTGTGTTCTATATTTTTTCCTGTTTCATTCCACTTTATTACACATAACTTTATTTACATATGGACTTTAATGTTTAGATTTTTTGTCTGGATTGTTTGAGTTAATACCAAAGTCTGGCGCAAATTTCACTTGAATAGGCTAATTGGAAATACATTTACTGGACAAAATATTGATGTGTACAATACTTATTTCCCCCATTGGATATACACACACATATACATATATATATATATATATACGGGGGGGCTGGAGCCTATCCCAGCGGACACAGGGGGAGGCGGGGTACACCCTGGACAGGTCGCCAGTCTATCACAGGGCTATATGTATATATATATATATATATATATATATATATATATATATATATATATATATATATATATATATATATATATACATACATAGCTTGTTCCTGTTACATTTGTGGTAAAATGTTTCTGCAGGATGGTCATTACAATTGGCTACTTTGCGTTGATTCTAAACACATCAAACTTGAATGGAGACCCTTACATCAACTGCTTCCTCTCAGCGGTGGCAGAGGTGCCAGCCTACTTTATCGCTCTGTTGTTGCTCAAGTACTGTCCCCGTCGTATCTGCCAGTCCTCCACACTCTTCCTGGGTGGGGCTGTAATACTCTGCGTCCACCTGATTCCTGCAGGTAAGACTCACCTTTTAATGTAACCTACTCCGTTCATGCGTTGAATATATTCCAGCCAATGGACCATGAACAATCACATTGATATCTGGTTTTATTTTCAATTGAAAGTTCTGTGACCATTCTTTATTTATTTTTATTTATTTTTTTGCCAGTTTGGTCATAGGCTGTTCAGTATTTACTATCAAGCTGTCCGATTAGTTATTTCAGAATTGATGAAGACATCCTTTAATATTGTTTAATTCGAATTGTTAATCCAATACCATAGATATGCCAGTACTGAGCATCTTTCTGGAGATGGTGGGGAAGTTCGGCATCACCTCAGCGTTCTGTGTCGTATACGCCGTCACATCTGAGCTCTTCCCCACCGTGGTGAGAACCGTTGCTATGGGGACGTGTTCCATGGCGGCCCGGATCGGCACCATTGTGTCCCCGTTTATCATCTACTTGGGTAAGACCTCCGCTTCTCATATTGAGCACAGTGCATGTCCGTGTTATGAGTTTAAAAAAAGAATCTGTAAAAATAACAAAATGCCCTTTATTGCGAAAGATATCTAATTTTGTGTTCATCGTTCTCTGTGTAGGAAAATACTACCAGGCACTCCCATACATAACGATTGGCAGTCTTGCAATTTGTGGGGGACTTTTCTGCTTTTTACTGCCTGAAAGTTTTGGACGTGTTTTGCCAGAGACAATGTCACAAATGCAGAGAATGAAAGGGTAAGTATTTACTCTAAAACCAAATTATAAGTCATTACTTACTTTGAATGTACCTTTTTCTCAATATAATCATGCTGTTTCTCCTCTTTGCAGAATAAAGGGGGCAATAAATAAGGACACTGAACATGAAAGGCCAAGTTCAGAGTTTAAAAAGGAATCGAAATTGTAGGAAACTTTGCTTTTGAGAAACTGTTTTCTGATTCAAATTATGTTTATATTATTGTCTACCATATGAACAATATCAGCAGTTATTAGCTATTTGTTACAAAGTAAAGCTAACACCAAAGCATTCATTACTAATTAGGACTTTATGTTCTAAACCTCTTTCCTTGTAATTATATGTTACATCATGCAGTTACAATTATTAGAGTTTTGATACATGAGTTCTGTTAGTTAGACAATGAAACCTGCATTTTATTAGGTGGCCGGCTGGTACAAGTTTGTTAGATGTTTGTGACACCGTGACTGTGTATGGTGTGTCTGTGAATAAGGTCAGAGCATATGCTTCTTGGTTGCTGGTATGACAGAAAGTAAATAGGTGAACAAAGGTGGGTCTCTGTTGAACTTACCCAAGTTGCTGATGCTCTTCAATCTTATTATTGGGTCTACTTGTTCAAGTCAGTTTATGTGAACTACTTGAAGCCTTAGAACTAATTGACAAAAAGCCTTCCAAGACACAGTACTTTAACAGTCTAATTTTGCTATCTCGATTACAGAAGGTTATGTAGATTGGTGGGTGTACAACCTCCTCCATTTGCTGAGAGTTCTATGACCATTCCTACCGGATTTGTCCTTTTTTCTCTTTCTTTCTTTCTTTCTTTCTTTCTTTCTTTCTTTCTTTTGTTTTCAGCAATTTTTTTTTTTTTTTTTTCTTAATGTTCTTTTTTTCCTGTAATATGTTTTTCATAGCCGGCCACCTGCTTGCAGTTATATTTGAAACCAGCATTTTATTGCATTGCACCTTGAACATGCAATACACCGTAAGTACCATTCATTTTCCAGATTTCATCATTTATTCTTGTCATAATGGTTATTTTTGTTTTACTGAGCCAAATGTATTTATATTTGTTGTCTATTGTATAATTATTGTGTTTTATGTAACATGACTTAATAGTATGTATTGTTATGTAAAACATGAACTATGAACTTCATGTGACGTTAGGTGTGAATTTGACTCTTCATGTGAAACTTTATTTCTCAGCTTTTGTGTTTAAGCAATAAAGAATATGTGGAATGTTCATAATACAATATGCTGAGGTCCAAAAATGCGTATTCTGTATGTTAAGTCCTAAAGGTTAAGATATTTATAAAACAACACAGACAGTGTGGATGGAAATGGACTTAATTTCATATATTTGGTATTTGTATTTGAAAAATATTGCACAGTACAACACATGCATGTATTGGTGTCAAGCCAACGTCAATGCCACACATTCTTGGAGACATTGTTAAGGAGTAAAGAAAACTAATTCACAATAATTCATGTTCTGGTTGTATTTGTGGAATTGAGACTGAAACATTTGATTTGAGAAAGTGCTGAATTTTCAGAAAGTAAAATTGCAACATTGCAACAACAAAAAAGTAATCATTTGACATTTGATTAATTTCCTCCAACAATCAATGCAAAACGTTTTTGGTACTCTTCTTACCTGTTTTAATTGTTTGTTCTTTCCTGGCCTCACACATAGAGCAATGGTTCATTATTAATCCAACGGTTAATTGCAAAACGTTCTCAGACTGTGGACTCGTTACGTTGAGAATGAGTCTGTGAAGTCTTCCACTGGCTTCGTCACGTGAGCAACAGATTAAGATCCAGCCATGTCAACAAAAGTACTTGGACAACTGTCTGCCTGTCACTGTCTCCATATAACAAAAAAAATGGTTAAGAGCTCTGAACACAGTGACACAGGTGCAGTGACAGCCAGTAATATTCGAGACTATGACGAAATCACTTCTTTTCTTGGAACCTGGGGGCGATTTCAGACTATGATATTTCTTGCTTTGTCTATCAGCATCCTACCGAATGGATTCGTTGGTGTCTACATCGTGTTTGCGTCTGCCATCCCATCCCATGAGTGTTATATTCCCGAGGAGTCTGGGATCAGTGAGGTCTGGAGAAATGTGTCCATTCCCATGGAGACCGTGAATGGAGTGTCACAGCGTAGCAGTTGTTTAAGACTGAGTCTGGAAACAGTCAGACGCCATTCTGATCTTAACGTCATCCCAAATGTGGACGTCAATGTGAGTGAAATACAGTTAGAGAGCTGTCTGGATGGCTGGAAATACAGCCAAGAGATCTACCAGTCGACAATTGTCACTGATGTAAGTCTTGTACATTTTCATCTTGTATTGAATGTATGCTATTACTCACATGAAAGCACAACATGTATGATACATTTTTCATTACAAAACATTAAAAAAAAAATATTGAAAAGACATTTGCTATGTTAAAACCACGGAATTCTGCACTGATCTTCAGACAAACAAGAACCTTTTGACTATATAGTTTACACAACAGTGTCGGTCAAATGTTTGGACCTACTTTCCCATTCAATTCAATGGGAAAGTGTGTCCAAACTTTTGACTAGTGCTGTAAATAGCAGTAAGGACTAATTGTCAAGTTGATGATATACAGTATCTCCAGGAAATTAAAGATAAGAATGTTTGACTGAATGATCATTTCTCAAATGGACTTTAAGCTCGTCCACGTGTAGGCCTTGTGCTTTGTTCTATTTAAGAATAACCAAACACCTCTTGGGGAATGATTTATGAAGCAATATCTGGGACGCTGGTTATGGGTAGCTAGCACAGTGTATTGTACATATAGCAGCATTAGTTTCTGCTTTGGTAGACACTATTGCTTTAAATGTGCATTAAAAGTAAAATACAACAACAACAAAAACAGCAACAACAAATTATTGGTGAAGACTGTAAGGATATAGACCATGCATTCCCGCCTGATCCTGGTTACATTGAACTTTACTTGGTTTAAGGTGATACCACACTGTCTTGTTCGAGCATTCACTGAACTTAGTGCCTGCTCACTGGTTCCTACGGAGCCCTCCTCCTCCTCACCTTCGCCTTCTAGCCTGCCTCTGTCCAAGGAGGTTGTGTTGCTTCCGTCAGGCCGCAGATAAAATCTACCAAGATTCAGGACCAATACACCTAAAAACGAATTTGTCCCTGCTGTCATTGGCCTTTTAAATACTTCAATGTGACTTCGTACCCTGTAAATGTTGTCCATTCATTATGTGTTTACCGCTGGCTGTAAATCAAATTGCCCCTCAAGCATAATAAAGATTGTTTGAACTTGAACTTGTATAAACTATTAGAACAGTGAACCGTGAACAGTAAAAAGATATCAATAGATTTCAGATTTCAAAAGCAGAATCCACACTTCTGATTATTAACATTAAAAACGTTATTCCTTACAGTCTGTCATGGTGTACTCTTGTCTGTTTTAACAGTGGGACCTGGTGTGTGACGATGAGTACAAGGAACCTCTGACCACCACTATTTACTTTATAGGGGTTCTAGTGGGAACCTTTATCTCTGGACAACTGTCTGACAGGTGTGTAAAAGAAAGATTTTAACCAAAGAAATATTGTCAAAGGTAGAAATGAAATGAAAATTAAATAAATAAACAAAATACCACTTCTTTGCGTGCCCACTACTTTTTATGTAAGAACATTAATGTGACAGAATTTCTTTTCACAGGTTTGGGAGAAGGCCAATTCTCTTTATTACAATGCTTTTACAAACCTTGGCCATTTTTGTCCAGATCTTCTCTCCAAACTGGGAAGCCTTTGCTGCCATTTTCTTCTTTGTGGGGTTTACCGGTTTCTCCAATTATGTAGTGGCATATGTACTAGGTAACGATGACCCAAAAAACACTCTTTAACTGCATAAATATGGGAAGCATGGGAAATTGTTTAAAGACACAAATGTCAGTCAAATAGAGTTCTGTATATTTTTTTTGTCTTAGTTAATTTGCATCATGTAGTGTGTTGTGAAGCAGTTAATGGGGATTGGGAAGAGCGATTAAAATGGCAGACAATTTCTACCGTGCGATACATAATACATATTTGGGAACACCCCAGCCTCAAATCTGTTCCAAGAACTAGTCTCTTATTATTCTGTTTGTGGTTTTCTTGTATGTTTCTTTTGTCTTTAATGTTGAATGATTTATTCACATAAAGTGGAATGATTTTCAATTAATAGTTTTTTTACAGGTACAGAGATTTTGAGTCCAGGGACCCGTGTGATATTCTGTTCTCTGGGTGTGTTCATGAGCTCCGGGATAGGTCAGTTGTTTATGCCACTGGCAGCGTATTATCTCAGGGACTGGCGAGGGCTTGTGGCCTCCATGGCTGCATCTGGACTGATCTACATCCCCCTCTGGTGGTAAGTTTGTGTTTTATCATTCGCATTATCAGCATCCTCTCCGGGAACCATCACCTTATCGTGGTGGAGAGGTTTGTGTGTCCCTATGAACCTGGGGGCTGTGTTGTCTGGAACCTTGTGTTCCTGGTAGGGTCTCCCATGGCAAAGTGGTCTCGGGCGAGGGGCCGGACTGAGAATGGTTCAAAAACCCTCATGGTAAAACCTATAAGAGAGGACGATACCCGGCCCGGAGGAAGCCCGGGGTCCCCTTCTGGAGCCAGGCCCAGGAGGAGGACCCGTCAGCGAGCGCCTGGTGGCCGGGCTTGCCACGGAGCCCGGCCGGGCATAGCCCGAAAAAGCAACGTGGACAACAACAACATCTCTTCTTCTCCGTCCCGTGGGCTCACCACCCGCGGGAAAAACCAAGGGGTCGGGTGCGCTGCCAGAAGGTGGCAGTGAAGGCAGAGGTTTTCGACGGATCGGACCCGGGTGGCAGAGGCTGGCTTTGGGGACGTGGAACGTCACCTCTCTGGGAGGAAGGAGCCGGAGCTTGTGCGGGAGGTGGAGCACTACCAGCTGGATCTGGTGGGGCTTACCTCTACGCACAGCCTCGGCTCTGGAACCTCACTTCTGGATAGGGGTTGGACTCTATTCTTCTCCGGAGCTCCCCAGGGTGAGAGGCGCAAGGCTGGTGTGGGGATACTCACGAGTCCCCGGCTAAGTGCCTCTATGTTGGAGTTTACCCCAGTGGACGAGAGGGTCGCCTCCCTACGCCTGCGGGTCATGGGGGGAAAACTCTGACTGTTGTCTGTGCCTATGCACCGAACAGCAGTTCGGAGTATTCGGCCTTTTGGAGACCCTGGATGGAGCCTTGTATGGGGCTCCTGAGGGGGACTCTGTAGTCTTGCTGGGGGACTTCAACGCACATGTGGGCAATGATGGAGACACCTGGAGAGGCGTGATTGGGAGGAACGGCCTCCCCGATCTGAACCCGAGTGGTGGCTTGTTATTGGACTTCTGTGCTAGTCATGGAATGGCCATAACGAACACCATGTTCGAACATAAGGATGCTCATAAGTGTACCTGGTACCAGAGCACCCTAGGCAGAAGGTCGATGATCGATTTTGTTATCGTATCATCGGACCTGAGGCCATATGTTTTGGACACTCGGGTGAAGAGGGGGGCAGAGCTGTCAACTGATCACCATCTGGTGGTGAGTTGGGTCAGGTGGCGGGGAAGCCTCTGGACAGACCTGGTAAGCCCAAGCGTGTAGTGCGGGTGAACTGGGAACGTCTGGAGGAGTCCCCGGTCCGGGAGGCCTTCAACTCACACCTCCGGCGGGGCTTCTCTGGCATCCCTGTGGAGGCTGGGGGCATTGAACCGGAGTGGGCGATGTTCAAAGCCTCCATTGCTAAAGCTGCGTCTGAGAGTTGTGGTCTCAAAGTCTTAGGTGCCTCAAGGGGCGGTAACCCTCGAACATCCTGGTGGACACCGGTGGTCAGGGGAGCCGTCCGATTGAAGAAGGAGGCCTTCCGGGACATGCTGTCCCGGGCGACTCCGGAGGCAGTTGCAAGGTACCGACAGGCCCGAAGGACTGCAGCCTCGGCCGTGGCAGAAGCAAAGCAGCGGGTGTGGGAGGAGTTCGGAGAAACCATGGAGAAGGACTTTCGGCTGGCACCAAAGCGGTTCTGGAAGACCATCCGACACCTCAGGAGGGGAAAGCAGGGAACCATTCAAGCTGTATACAGTAAGGATGGGACGTTGTTGACCTCAACTGACAAGGTGATTGGGAGGTGGAAGGAGCACTTTGAGGAACTCCTGAACCCGACAAACCCACCCTACATAGTAGAGACAGGGCTGGAGGATGATGGGGGATCAGCATCAATCTCCCTGGCGGAGGTCACTGAGGTAGTCAAACAACTCCACAGTGGCAAAGCCCCAGGGGTTGATGAGATCCGCCCAGAAATGCTGAAGGCTTTGGGTGTTGAGGGACTGTCATGGATGACACGTCTCATCAACATTGCGTGGGAGTCGGGGACTGTACCTAAGGAGTGGCAGACCGGGGTGGTGGTTCCCCTGTTCAAAAAGGGGGACCGGAGAGTGTGTGCCAACTACAGAGGCATCACATTACTCAGCCTCCCCGGGAAAGTATACTCCAGGGTGCTGGAAAGGAGGGTTCGACCGATAGTCGAACCTCGGATTGAGGAGGAACAATGCGGTTTCCGGCCTGGTCGTGGAACAACGGACCAGCTTTTTACCCTCGCGAGGATCTTTGAGGGGGCCTGGGAGTATGCCAATCCGGTCTACACATGTTTTGTGGATTTGGAGAAGGCGTATGATTGGGTTCCCCGGGAGATACTGTGGGAGGTGCTGCGAGAGTATGGGGTGAGGGGGTCTCTACTCAGAGCCATCCAATCTCTGTACTCCCAAAGCGAGAGCTGTGTCCGGGTCTGCGGCAGTAAGTCGGACTCGTTTCCGGTGAGGGTTGGCCTCCTCCAAGGCTGCGCTTTGTCACCTATCCTGTTTGTGGTATTCATGGACAGGATCTCACGGCGTAGCCGCGGGGAGGGGGCTGCGGGTTGGTGGGCAGAGGATTGCATCACTGCTTTTTGCAGATGATGTGGTCCTGATGGCATCATCAGTCTGCGACCTGCAGCACTCATTGGATCGGTTCGCAGCCGAGTGTGAAGCGGCTGGGATGAGGATCAGCACCTCCAAATCTGAGGCCATGGTTCTCAGCAGGAAACCGATGGATTGTCTACTCCAGGTAGGGAATGAGTCTTTACCCCAAGTGAAGGAGTTCAAGTATCTTGGGGTCTTGTTCTCGAGTGAGGGTAAAATGGAACGAGAGATGGGCCGGGAGGAGCAGCGGGTGCGGTGTTGCAGTCGCTCTATCGCACCGTTGTGACGAAGAGAGAGCTGAGCCAGAAGGCAAAGCTCTCAATCTACCGGTCTATCTTCGTTCCTACTCTCACCTATGGTCATGAAGGGTGGGTCATGACCGAAAGAACGAGATCGCGGATACAAGCGGCGGAAATGAGTTTCCTCCGGAGGGTGGCTGGCATCTCCCTTAGGGTAGGGTGAGAAGTTCAGCCATTCGTGGGACTCGGAGTAGAGCCGCTGCTCCTTTGCGTAGAAAGGAGCCAGTTGAGGTGGTTCGGGCATCTAGTAAGGATGCCACCTGGCCGCCTCCCTAGGGAGGTGTTCCAGGCACGTCAGCTGGACGGAGGCCGCGGGGCAGACCTAGGACCAGGTGGAGGGATTATATCTCCACACTGGCCTGGGAACGCCTTGGAATCCCCCAGTCAGAGCTGGTTAATGTGGCCCGGGAAAGGGAAGTTTGGGATGCCCTGCTTGAACTGCTACCTCCGCGACCCGACCCCGGACAAAGCGGATGACGATGATGATGATGATGATGATTATCAGCATAGTACTGCATCTCCAAATTTGTTCTTCTGGCATGAAGTTCTCGCATTTGCTTCTTAACATTATATTAAGTGTTAAGCTGAGAGAAAGTAATGAGGGATATTGATTTGGGGGCTGTAGAGACCAGATCTATTCCAATTATGGATACGTCACTCATTTCTTTCCACACAAATTTGTATTAGTCTTACTTGATCAAATGTATATGAAATAAACCAAAGAAAATTTAACCACACCCTTTGACCATTTGCTACAAACATCTTTCCTTGTATACTTTAGTGACCAAAGCAATGCAAACAATCTTTTTTTAAATATATAATTGTCCTGAGCTTTAATTTACATTTTCAATCAAATGTTTTGAGGTTTGTTCCAGAGTCTCCACGCTGGCTCTTGTCTCAGGGAAGAGTGAAAGAGGCTGAGGCCATTTTGAGAAAAGCTGCAAAACAAAATGGCGTTGAAGCACCTGACATTATGTTTACCTCCGCAGAGGTGTATTTCTTTAGATGGTAAAATATTTTGTATTTGATCAACAATAAATAAATAAACATAGTTATTTATTGCTGTTTTTTCTATTTATTCCAATAGATCGAGAATGCGCTTGAGAACAAAGACAAGAAGCATAGCATATTTGACATTCTGGGGAGCTGCAATGTCTTTTCAATTACATTAATTTGTTCATTGTTGTGGTAAGTAATTTTTCTCTTCCATCAGCATGATAATAAAAAAACACTTATTGTAAAATGTACTTAGTGGGACAAATAATATCAACAGGATATTTATTTAGCCCAAGAGCAGCTTTAGATAAGCAATACTAGACTTGTAAGATACTCTTCAAATACTCTAAGTATCTTACAAGTCTAGCATTGCTTATCTAGTACTATCCATTTGTTTTGTCCATAGGATGGTTATCACAATGGCGTACTTTGGACTCCTCTTAAACACAACGAACCTCAACGGTGACCCGTACGTAAACTTCCTGTACTCCGCATTGGTAGAGCTGCCCGCTTACATCATGGCCATGTTACTGCTCAAATACTGCCCCCGAAGGTTCTGCCAGTCCTCGACTCTGTTCCTTGGTGGAATCGTCATTCTCTTCATTCAGCTGGTCCCAGCAGGTACTTAACTGTCAACCACTTACCCGATCATAAATGGAATAGAATATCTTTGGTAAAGGCCAAACAAGAACTGTCCACCTCTGTCTTGACCATAAATGGAATGTGATATCAAATAATAAAGATAAAAGCCCTGTGATAGACTGGCGACCTCTCCAGGGTGTACCCCGCCTCTCGCCCTGTGTCGGCTGGGATAGGCTCCAGCCCCCCCGCGACCCTGCATAGGATAAGCGGTATAGCTAATGGATGGATGGATGGATGGATGGATGGATGGAAAGATAAAAGCCAAATACAGTGCCTTGCAAAAGTATTCACCCCCCTTGGCTTGTTACTTATTTTGTTACATTACAACCTGTAATTTAAATGGTTTTTTAATCTGAATTTTATGTGATGGATCTGCACAAAATAGTCTAAATTGGTGAAGTGAAATGAGAAAAAAAATATATAAAAAATTATTTACAAAAATAGAAATCTGGAAATTGGCATGTGCATATGTATTCACCCCCTTTGCTATGAAGCCCCTCAAAAGTTCTGGTGCAACCAATTACCTTCAGAAGTAACATAATTTGTGAAATGAAGTCCACCTGTGTGTAATCTAAGTGTCACATGATCTGTCAGTATAAACACACCTTTTCTGAAAGGTCCCAGAGGCTGCAACACCACTGAGCAAGAGGCATCACACCATGAAGACCAAGGAGTTCTCCAAACAAGTCAGGGACAAAGTTGTTGAGAAGTACTAGTCAGGGTTGGGTTATAAAAAATATCAAAATCTTTGATGATCCCCCGGAGCACCATCAAATCCATCATCTTCAAATGGAAAGAACATGGTACCACAACAAACCTGCCAAGAGAGGGCCGCACACCAAAACTCACAGACCGGGCAAGGAGGGCATTAATCAGAGAGGCAGCACAGAGACCAAAGGTAACCCTAAAGGAGCTGCAGAGTTCCACAGCAGAGATTGGTGTATCTGCGCATGGGACCACAATAGGCCGTACACTCCATAGAGCTGGGCTTTATGGAAAAGTGGCCAGAAAAAAGCCATTACTTAGTGTCAAAAATAAGATGGCACGTTTTGAGTTTGCCAAAAGGCATGTGGGCGACTCCCCAAATGTATGGAGGAAGGTGCTCTGGTCAGATGAGACTAAAATTGAACTTTTCGGCCACCAAGGAAAACGCTATGTATGGCGCAAACCCAACACATCCCATCACCCAAAGAACACCATCCCCACAGTGAAACATGGTGGTGGCAGCATCATGCAGTGGGGATGTTTTTCAGCAGCAGGGACTGGGAAACTGATTCGAGTCGAGGGAAAGATGGATGGTGCTAAATACAGGGATATTCTTGAGCAAAACCTGTTTCAGTCTGCCTGTGATTTGAGACTGGGACGGAGGTTCATCTTCCAGCAGGACAATGACCCGAAGCATACTGCTAAAGCGACACTCGAGTGGTTTAAGGGGAAACATTTAAATGTGTTGGAATGGCCTAGTCAAAGCCCAGATCTCAATCCAATTGAGAATCTGTGGTCAGTCTTGAAGATTGCTGTTCACAAGCGGAAACCATCCAACATGAAAGAGCTGGAGCAGTTTTGCCTTGAGGAATGGGCAAAAATCCCAGTGGCAAGATGTGGCAAGCTCATAGAGACTTATCCAAAGCGACTTGCAGCTGTAATTGCCGTAAAAGGTGGCTCTACAAAGTACTGACTTTAGGGGGGTGAATAGTTATGCACGCTGAAGATTTCTGTTATTTTGTCCTATTTGTTGTAATAAATATTAATAAACAAATAAATGCTCACAGCAAACATTCTTAGGTGATGTCATGGCAATAGTCACAGTGTCTTTACTGACCATAATGCATTCTCAGGAATTATTCATTAAATAATCTGGAAAAAGACCATTTCAGTCATCCCTTTTAAATGAGGAATTTAACAAAAACAATCTTTAGATTGTCACAGCTGAACCTGCTTTACTTTTTTTTTCACTCGGCTATAAAAAAGGGTTTCATCCACAGCTTAGATGCAGGAATCTCTACATTCCTTGACTGAATTATCGGAAGTGGTGTGAATGACTGGTGTTTATGAGCATACACAGCATGATAGTTGAATCATCCTATTTCTCACCCCGCTTCGCTGACAGGGATCAGTGGCTCTTAGACACGAAAAGAAGCCTTCTGGATGTTTTGTAGGATATGCTAAATTCAGCACCCAGGAACAACAACGCCATTTTATGAAGCTAATTTGCTGCTCTCAATTTAAATTCATATTGAACAGTCAAATGATGGTCTCTGAAGTGTTCATTGTTGACTATTGAATAATGGATTTTGTAATATTGTGTCCTGTGTAGTTATAAATGTAATTCTCAGAGCAAGAAAATTAATATAATAAATGACGTTCAAAACTTAACATGGTGAACGCACGACTGTTGGGGTTCTTTGTAGAACTGCAAGGTGTAGCCATCTTTCTGGAGATGGTGGGGAAGTTCGGCATCACCTCAGCGTTCTGTGTCGTATACGCCGTCACGTCGGAGCTCTTCCCCACCGTGGTGCGAAACATGGCAATGGGGACGTGTTCCATGGCGGCCCGGATAGGCAGTATGATCTCCCCTTTTATCATCTACCTGGGTAAGACCTCCGCTTCTCATTCTTAAATGTGACGTTGCGTCTACTTGATATACTAAGTAATTGGTTGCACTCAGAAATTGTTTGTAGTTTGTGATGGTTCTGTTTTGTATCCTGATGTTTAAGATAGCACTCACTTAGCTCTTATCTAGATGATTAGGTCAGGGATGCACTTATTTTATCTACCTGACTTGTAGTTTTTACCTTATCTTTTTGTAGGCACAATTTTTTGTACGTCGCTTTGGATAAAAGCGTCTGCTAAATGAATGTAATGTAATGTAATATCATCGGTAGTACAGTGCACTATTGTGTCATAAGTAAAAAAATAAATAAAAATAAAAATAAAAAATACAAATTGATAGAATATAAAAAAATCAAAACAAACAAAAAAGAAAGATCAAAACATTCAATGTTGTCACATTGGCAGTAGGAGCTACCTTGGTAGGAAATTATCCATAACAGTTATGGTAACAATGGGTGACATGACTTTCTGTATCTATATGCAGGTCGCAACCGACATGGTTGTTATATTTTTTTCAATCACATGCTTTGATTCAAATCCCAGCTGCTGCTGCTCTCTGATATGTAAATGTATTCATTTTTTTTTTTTTTTTTTTTTTACAGTGTACTGCGTTAAGATATTCTCAAATTGATATCCTAGTGCTGCTTTCTTTGCCCTTTTGCCTTCAATTTAGGTAATTATTACAGGTTCTTGCCATACATTCTGATTGGCAGCTTGGCAGTGTTCTCCAGCTTGCTATGTTATGTCCTGCCGGAGAGCTTCCGGAAGGTTCTCCCTGAGACAATCCCAGATATGCAAAAACTCAGAGGGTAAAAAAAAATCACCATTTTTGTATGCAGTAATGTCAAAAGAGTCATTTTGGTTATTCAATCAACCAAATGTGTTAACAATTACTGTCAAAACTATCACAATTACTTATGTATGTAGTTGTGAAAACAAAACAAATAAGAAATGCTCTGTTATTTTCCTACAGATTGGAAAGGAAGAAGAAAGACATTGACAATATCATCAAAGAGGACAAATTTTGATTAACAAATTTTTTTTTTAAACAATAATAAAAAATATGTTTTACTGAAGCAGATGACAAAGTAAAATGTTGAGCGATTTACACTGGTGGCCTTTGGAACATGGAAGGCTGTTGTGGCCGTGTTAATGTAGAAACATACTGTTGTGTACATAATAATTCCTTTCAAAATATTTTATTTCAATGTTTTGGTTAGTATTCCATTTACCCTTACTCACGCAGGTTCCTCGCTTTTGTCAGACAATACATTTACCAAATGCAATATCCAATTTATTGAAATAGTTCATTGTAAATAACCTGATGAGTCAGACATTAATTACTGTGTATGAATTTATCAGTAACATTTAGCATGTTCAATCAGAACCAAATATTTAAATACTATCTAACATAGACTCCCATAGAGCCCATACTGTATACTGACTACTTAAACCACAATCTAGTATACAAATTTTTTTACAAAGATTAGCTTACATTTTTTTGGACACTCAACTGGATCATGTGACCAAAACCCCAGCATTTTCTTTTATTCGGTCAAAGCCAGAAGGAAGTTGTTGCATTGCATTGTGGGGCATGAAGCAGCAACATCTCTCAGGTACTTAACACATTTACAAATATAGTATGTCATCCGGGAACTTATACCACACTCAGATTTCACATGGCATACGGCATCAATAATTTTTTGTCACATTGAGTATGTTAAGGACACATTGTTTGGGCAATTTTGAATGCATTTCCACCTGAATAATGCAGTTCTTTCTGTATCAAATTTAAGACAGTTTTTATTTACCTAAAGAAGTTAAAACATTAAAAAAAGAATGTAAAAATGTATCTCATTAGATCTTTGCTCAAAGCCTCAATGCCTTAAAGGTGGGGTAGACAGTTTTCTGAAAAAGGCAAAAGAAAAACGCCTGAATTTGAAAATACAGACCTCCTCCTGCAGCTCTCCCTATCCTAAGCCACTCCCAACAGACGAGCACGGACATATGCACACGCTTCATACACGCGCAACACAAGGTGGCTCGGCTTGACCAGAGCCAGAGGCAACCATCAGCGAGCATACGGGGTTCCATTATTGTCAAAATTGTGCAACTGGCTTTGCGTTTGTCGATGGGTTGCGGTGATCGTTGCTTTGCGTTTGTAGTTGCCTATTGCTTTCGCTTTATACAATGCGTTTGTCGTTGCCTATTGTGTTGGCTTTGTACAATGCATTTCTCATTGTCTATTGTATTGTCGTCTGTATTGACTATGCTGAGAGAAGTATTTAAATTCCCAAACGGTCGACTAGGTTGCAAACGTAACAGACAATAGCAATGGAAACATATCGCTAGTGGAACGCTGTGTAAAGATCAGCAAAGTAAATGCAAACAACAACGCAATAGGCAATGAGAAACACATTGTACAAAGCCAACGCAATAGGCAACGAGAAACATATTGCACAAAGCCAAAGAGAATAGGCAGCTACAAACGCATATCAACGACCAACGCAATGTATAAAGCCAACCCAAAAGCCAACGACAAACGCAAAGCCATTGTGGCCAATGCAATCTCGGAGTTCTCCCCATCTCTGAAATGCTTCACCGCTATTTACTCGTGTTCTATTGCGTTTATTGTCAGACTCTCTTTTAGACACTTTTTGGTCAGTCTGTCTTCCTCTTTTTGATTTGTTTTGTAGTGTAGGCAGTTGTTGCCAATGCTGTAATAGCAACTTCTTAAGCAGGATTATCTGCCATTGAATCATACTTTCATTGTCTGAAGGGACGTGTACGGCATCTGCATTTGTAGAACAGCCGATAGGAACGCCCTCTCTCTTAAATGACCTGTTATTGGCCAAAGTCTACCGTCACTGGCAAGATTTTCTGAAGCCTGTAAACAGAGCCAAGAGGAGGGCAGGAGCAGAGGTTTTCTCTTAGACCACTTGAATTAGAATATTCTGCGTGGTTAATATGGAATTTTTGCCCAATGATGCCAAAAATAAACTGCCTACGCCTACTCCACCTTTAATAACACAATGTAGAGAATTAATCCCAGTTTTAGGAAGTAAATTAATTATATTATGTCTACAAAAATGTATCCAATCCTTTGTGCATGCGTAGCTGCCAAGCTATATTTGAAAGTTGTCTAGTGGGGCTTTAGAAACCTAGTAGGCCTAGTGCGATGCTTCAAAGGAAAAAGATGTGCAACTTTGAAACCTCTTATTGGCTAGTAGTATACCAACGGCCCTTTTTTTCTCTCGACAAAGTAAAAGTGAAAGCATAGCGACGTGCAACGTTATATTGCTTATACCATCGGACTCAATTTATGTAGTAGGGAAGATCTATTATTTAATATATTTAATATACACAAAAACATAGATACAGTTTATTTCCTTGTGATGGATAGAATATTTATGTTCGCAGTAGCCTTCGTCGCACAAAATTTAAGGTGAGTGCAACATTTAATTTATTACATTAATTTGATTTGGCTACTCTCCTTTTTAACAGCGACACCATATTATAGTATTCTACCTTCTGTCATTCAAGCAGAATGTTATCGGAAAGAAACACTACGTTTAAAAAACAAGAAGTCTGTACATTTTGTACCTTTTTTTCTAGCTAAGCAAATAAGAAAGTGAAAGTGGCAGTAAACGAACGGCTTTTTGTATTTTACTTGCAGATAAGAAATAGCTGCTGTATATTGCTATTCAGTTTACATAAATATGACAACATTTGTTGGGTAGGATCTTTAGAAATTATGTAGGCCTTTTTGGCCTGTATTAACGTGAAATGCGTGCGTGCCCTCACTTGTGTGGGAGGTGACTTGGATAGCATGTTAACTGGAATTGGTCTACAGTGACAGTAAAAAAGGTTAATAATTAGCTTATAATAGTCAAGTAGAAAATCAGTCAAAAATAATACCAATACTATTTATATATATATATATATATATATATATATATATATATATATATATATATATATATATATATATATATAAGTATTAGTATTATGTGTGTGTGTGTGTGTGTGTGTGTGTGTGTGTGTGTGTGTGTGTGTGTGTGTGTGTGTGTGTGTGTGTGTGTGTGTGTGTGTGTGTGTGAAAAAGGCCTACATAATAAATATATATATATGTATATATATATATATATATATATATATATATATATATATAGATCATAGCCCATGTTTGATTTAAATGTGTATACAACAAAATACCACAAAACAGTCATTGTGTTCAAAACTTAATGTTCAGTTGTGTATACCTACCTTCAAAGAAAACATCAACAAAATATTTTTGCAAGTGGTAAAATAAGTTGCATTGCTTGTGCAACTAAACTCAGACAAGTAAAAAATAATAGCTATTAGCGATAGGTCTAGAAGATATTCAAAAGAAAATAAGGTGCCTGCTATGCTTACATTTTCACGCGGGCTTATCCAAAGTCTTGGGACTGTAATGACACAAGCTCCTCTACGTTCAGTCTTGAAATAGATGCGCCTCTCTTGAACACATTTGCAGAACAATACATTGCCTTACAAGTGGTTAATACAATTTAATATGATATAAGGGACACTGGTAAATCTCTGCCAGGGATACAAAATGGCGTATGTCTAACACAGTAAAGTATTATGTAGAGAATTTATTTTGTGTTTCGGTTTGCAACACCCGAGAATTCATAAACATTGACAGCAGGATGGAAAATGCGCATAAATGGCTCCCCCGAACCCACCCCTCCCTCCCTCCCTCCGAATGACTCAGGCTCTAGTCAAAGCTTGCAGGCAGAAATGAATTATTGGTCATCTCAATGGCTTTCTCTGCCTTCTTCCACACACAAAAACGAAACAACTCCTTTACAAAGAGTGTAGATGACAAAAGTGAGTAAGGAGTTTCTCACTGAATAATGTTTTATTTGTAATTCGTTTTTGTTGTTTTTCAAATTGGTCTTAACTGGAACGGTATATGAAGTTAAATCCATAGACGAGCGTGTCCACTGACTGTTGAACCTACAGGAAAGTAATAAAAAAGGATGTTCAAGTTCCATTTAATCTTAATGACGCCTCATAAAAAAACACTATGTTATGCCTGTAAGCCACATTAATGGTTGTGTAAGAGCTAGAATAACATCATTTAATCATATAAAAAAAGCTTGTTTGAGGCTCAATAAAGCACTGACTTGCCTGGACCTACACAGTCAAGTCAAGTCAAATGTATTTATCAGGCACATTTCAAAACATCTCACGTTGACCAAAGTGCTGTAAAGACCAGAGCAGACAGTGAAGTCACAGAAAGGCAATGAACATCACACATTCAAACACATAGTGAGGCCCACCTGGTTCTAATGAATGGGACCCCGATTTTTTTTTCTAAACCCAGGCAACTTAGGCAATTCGCATCGCCAAAGCACAAATAAAAACGTTGATCTAACAATTTATTTCTGCAGCCTATACAGCGAGATTTGAAAAGTTAATTGTCAATGATAGAGATTTGAAGAAATTTCTGTGGTAGGCAGGGATTTTGTTTGATGAGCGATACACTGAAGGGCTACATTAATGCATAGGTTGGGGTTGCTGTCATGGGAGCTTGAAAACATCGTTGTATTGTATTGCGTTAATAAGTTGAGGACAAGCATCAGGGACCTGTTGGTTTGTCAATAAAAAAGGCAATGCATTTTCTTATCACAAGATGGCGCTATGAGTCCAGTTTATGAAATATTTGCCGCTTCCTCCAACGTAAGTAAACAAGGCCGCTCTTGAAAGCCTGACTCAGGCCAACTTTGGATTTGTCGTGGTTTTTCATTGGCTTTTATATGGTTTTGCTGCTGTATCTAACTCTACGCACTCTATAGCTTGTGATTAATATTAGATGAAGTCCTTTTCTTACTATGTTATTTTAGCCTGTTGTGTTGCCGCTTCCTCCAACGTAAGTAAACAAGGCCGCTCTTGAAAGCCTAACTCAGGCCAACTTTGGATTTGTCGTGGTTTTTCATTGGCTTTTATATGGTTTTGCTGCTGTATCTAACTCTACGCACTCTATAGCTTGTGATTAATATTAGATGAAGTCCTTTTCTTACTATGTTATTTTAGCCTGTTGTGTTTATAAAATAACAAACATGTTTGAGTCCTAAATGAAGCGGGATGTTTTACAGCACAGTGCACTGTCTGCAGTGATTGCTTTGCTTTTACTGGTTATCCTTGGTGACCTATTGTGTATATATCACAGTCCAATCACCACGACAACATTACACCTCTTAATAACCTCACTCCCCCCACTTACAGTAAGATATCAGAAACAGATTTAAACAGGTTGTCTGAAATAGTTATTTCTTTTTATGGTTGTGTCAAAGTTGCAATGGTTTGCACATCCCTAAAAAATTGAGTTCTGTACCATAGTTCTGTCAGCGTTTGTAATGGGTGCAAACTATTGAAAGACGCAACAAAAATGAGAATATGCAAACAATACAAAGAAGTAACAGGCAAACAATCTGATTACTGTGAATCCTCAATAGCAGGATTAGTATGGTTTTCTCAGATTGTCAGACACAGGAATTCACCTTGTGATCAAAAGATGCTCACTTGTTTCTACTTGCTCTTGACAGATGATTCACTCTAAAGAGGTCAAAAATATTTGTTCTTTGGAAGAGATTGTCATCTGAGAAAATATGTAAATATTGCCTGCCTGGACATGGGTTATTTCTGAGGTATTCCTTTGTGGCCTGCTGGCAACGTCTCACATCTTCCAGTTGACACAGTAAACAGCAAAGGGTCATTTGAAGGAGGCTCAGTAGCAAAGGATAGTGGCTAGTCATTTCTGGCGGGAATCATTTTGGGATTACAGGGGATTGTCAAATTGAGGCTTGGTTATCGCAGGTGCAAGAGAGTGCTGTCCGTTTTGTGTTAGTAACTGATATGTTCAAATCCACACCACTTCTGATGTAATGTTTGCGAGATAGCGTGTGCATCAGCTTCAATACGACTTGCATACGCCAACTATAGTGGCAGGTCACAGGGAGCGTTCAACTTTAGACATCACCAACTCAAAATCCATCTCACTTTTACAACAGTTGGCCAGGGGTTTTATCCCCTTGCTAGCTGGCAAGGATCCTGCTTGCCATGCACATCTGCAGATGAAATACAAAAACCAAAGAACATCTTTGATGACTCTTGCGGTTGTCCCTTTTTCAACAGTGTGGTGTGACATCCTTCTCAGTGAGGCTAGTCTCCACCTGCTCCTCCCTGTTGTCTGAGAGCTCGTTGCATTCGATCAAATGACATGAATTACCACAAATAGGTGAAGGGGGAGGAAATCATGCAAGCTTGTTTTTTTTCTAGGTGCCATGTCCATTAGTCGAATACATGGTGATGAAAGGCAGTGCCTTTTGTGTCCATTGTTGAGTTTCACTGCCTTTGTGTGTCTTTAGAAGTAACAGCTGTGCAGACTTCATATAAATGTTGATTGTGTTTTTTTTTCTTGCAGTAATGTTTTAGTAGTACTTGTAATCTGAATATTAACCAAAGTCCAGCGACAGCGGTAGAGTTTATTAACATGAAAGTGCAGATAGCTATGGCTCAAGAGTAGTGTGATATGCATGCTTAAGAGTGAGATATTAATAATTAGATAAGATATTTTCCGTCTCTTGGTCTTGTGTATGGTATATACATTTACAGGGATAAGTGCCAGTTGCTTTTGCATGACGGTCACTTTTTACTGTTTGTATTTATGCAGACAAGAAAAGGCCTTGGTACAGTAGTGACCATGGAAATAACTTGTAAGCGTCTCAGGAGTCTTCATCAAAGCCAACTACTCTATCTGGTGTCTTCGTGACCTCATTCACCATTTAGAGGCACGTTGCAATCCTAGCCCAGGACAGTGAGATCGCTCTCTAGACGCAGCAATGACCTCCTTTGCACCTATGTCTTGTGTTGATTTTGATTAAGGTGTTTCGATGTTCTTGCCATAAACAACATTACAACTTCAAAAAAATAACGCGTAGCGTTATTGCAGTAATCAGCTGCTTAACTATGCCATGTGAATCCAATACAAACATTCCAGAATGGATCTTATTTTTATGTATGCAAGTTATATTTTGCAATAATAATAATAATTGTAATTCACAAAGCAATGTCTTGCCACAAGCTAACATAGAATTGCGGGTGGCAGATACAGTTTCTGTTGGATTCTATTTGCATACAAATACCATGAGGTAATGCCAAAAATTTGGAAAGACCAGATCGATCAATCCTTTCAAAGTACTCATCACAATTGGAGCAGCACATAACACACTGCCAAATGTCATTGGATTAACGACAGAAAAAAATTCGCTTCACCAAACATTACAACCCTCATCTGAGAAAACAAAAACATGCCCGTGCACACTCCCTGTGACTGTGACCGAGATTCCTCAACATCGAAGGATTTCTTGTAAATGGCTGTCTCGCTCAACCTGCTCAGTGGCTCCCTCCCGGGCCTCCGGTTGTCAGACGAAGTCACGTGATTTATAGGAAACCAAGGCTCTCATACTGTATCTTAGAAGACCTTTGTCAAGCCCAGAGGCATGAGAGAAAAGCTGACTGTTGGCCTACTAACTCTCCTGCAACATAGTTTGTTGTGTCATAGCTGTAGAAAGTTAGTAGTTTTTTTTTATTACAGGAATGTCTTTCCTTTGGAGTTTAGTCTATCAGGTCAAGGGCAGGTTATGAAGAGTTCAGACATCAATAAACAAAAATATATTCTACAGACCGTTCCAAAACGGCAGACAAAAGGGAGTGTTAGTTTAAGGAGATCTTTCCTAATTGCTTTATATGATATGTTCGAACAACACATTTTAGAACAACTGAAGGTTATTTTTAATCTGCTTGTATTTTGTCTCATTTTATGTTGTTTACCCCAGAGTCACACAAATATATTTTTATATGTTTTTACCCAAATCAAATTATATTTTTCTCAATCTAGATCATGCTCTGCAAAAACTCACACCCTTACACTTTTTATGAAACACTCTCGAACACAACTGTCCTACTAGAGGGAGCGACACCATGCATAATGTAGTTATGTCTGTTTGCAAACTTCCTGTGTCAGCATTAATACCCCGCTCCCCCACACATACCTCTCTTCCCACCCACCCAACCCCCTCCCTGCCCCCCCCCCGGCCCCCCCACACACACCCACACACGTAATTCACACACTAATGCAGCACCCTTGCTCATAGCCCATGCTTTGTTATTTTCAAAGTAGTTTCATCACATGAGCAACCAAACTAGCTCAATTCAACAAACTTTCCTGGTTAAAGGACATTAACTTGAACTTTTCAGGGACAGATTGCAACTTAATCATAAACAGATGGTGCCACCTATATTGGACTGATTCACGTGACTTGACCAAGTGGTTTTCTTCTTTTGGGTTTTTTATGGACCACAGCACATATGCCCGTCCAATGCATGAATGATACTCGCCGCACCAACTGGGTAGCTCAACAAGTTATAAGAGGTCATTGTTGAATCAACAACGTATACAGTATTTTACTACCCCCCCCCCCCCTCTCTCTCTCTCTCTCTCTCCCACACCCATGTTTCACCCTAACACCCACACATATACAGAGAGGCATGAGAGGTATGATTCACTAAATCAAGTGTCTTCCTCCTTGGCCGGCTCTGTATCCACCACCTGGTCCCAGATTAGATGAGCCTGTTTGTCCAGTGTCTGTCTAAAGCCACCTGTGTCTTGATAAGAACTTACAGTAAATAGGATTCAATGGCAGCATCAGTTTGTCTTGTTCGTGTGTTTCTCTATCTAAAGGATGGTTTGATGAGCTTTTTAATTGGTTTTCATGAGAAGATCAAATGGCGTGTGTGTGTGTGTGTGTGTGTGTGTGGGTGTGTGTGGAAGGGGGGGTTCTTCATCAAATGGGTGTATAGTACTATAGCAGTGCGGGAGAGTTGGTCTGTGAGTTTGTGTGTGTCAGCGGAGAGATTTGTTTTAGCATTATGATAAGACAAATTCCTTTAAGTCAGACTTTGAAGATCCGCGATCAACGATAATTTGTTCGTAGCTGTTAAGCTGAAACTCTACCAACCTGTCTGGTTAGGTTTGTTTGCCCTCTTAGTTTCCATGACTCACAGAACAACGATCGATCAGTGTTATAAATATTATATTGTTGTTGTGGCGAGATGCCCAAAATAAAAGGGTTTATGACTTTATGTTATAAACGGAACGGTGGAGGGAGTAACTGGAGGTGTATTAGTGACCGTCTGCAGGTTAGATAGGGCTTTTACTAGAGACACAACAGGTCAGTGCTCTGTTAATAATCAACCATAATGTTTCCACGTGTGCTGCCAGATTGTGAAGGTTTAACCTAAATTGTGAGATCATACAGTACTGTATAAGTCTGCAGGCCTTTAGTCAGAGTGTGAGATCATACAGTACTGTATAAGTCTGCAGGCCTTTAGTCAGAGTGTGAGGTCATACTGTACTGTATAAGTCTGCAGGCCTTTAGTCAGAGTGTGAGGTCATACTGTACTGTATAAGTTTGCAGGCCTTTAGTCTTTTCTTTGTCGTTTTCTGTTTTTACATGTCTTTGTCTTTTTATGTTTGTATTTTCTTTGCATTTCATGTTTTTACGTTGTACAACACCTTGTTACCCTGGTTTTGAAAGGCGCTTTATAAATAAAATGTACTTACTTCCTAACTATTTCTAGTTGGTGTGGGTTTGATCCGTGAATAGGCCTATATATTACTCGTAGCCCTGGGACCTGTAACAGCCAAACATGCACACAAGCACTGACTTGGTATTGCACACACCATGCAACGGCAACAGAAGCAGAGCCGGATGGGTAGGAGATGGTAACACACACACACACACACACACACACCAGAGCATCAGTAGCAGAGCGACACACACACACACCAGAGCATCAGTAGCAGAGCGACACACACACACACACACACGCACACACACAACCATTAGGTGGAAGAATGTGAGCTTCCTGCAGACTGTCAAAGGAGGCAGTGATCAAATACAGCATTTGCTTTGGAACACACTCCACAACTGCAAAAGCAAGTTTTTTTTATGGCTTTTATGCAACAAAAAATATATATTTTGAGGCATTGGTGATAAACCCATATCTCCATAAATAAATGTGTAAATGGAAAGCACATGAACACAGAGACATGAAAATAGTATGACGCACACCATAGCGCACTGCAAAGAAGTTATCACACACTTTGCTTCCTTATTTAAATGTAGCCTTAGTTTACTAAACGGATCTGATCTGAGCACAGACATCGTTCGTCCCATGGTGGCTGTGTATGATTGCAAAATAAAAAACACACTTTTAGGATGGTTAGGTACTTCTTGCCAGAGTCCCACGTGTCACCACATGCCAAAAGCCAGGGGAATACCACGCAGTTTGTTTTTCACTTCTGTCCCTTGGTGTGTCTGTGTGTGATGACTCAAAAGGGAGGGAACCAATCATGTGAAGTTATTTGTGACTGATGATGAATCAATTGCGAAACAAACATTGATACTCTCGCAACAATAATATTTATTTTTAACTATTTGCTGTTTTATTATGTTATACAGCACACGGTTGACTACTTTGTTTCAATTTGTAAGGCAAAAAAGGCTTGGACTGTTCCACATCTATTGTAATATTAAGCAATGTCTTTGAAAACTTGTAAGCTACTCTTTATCTGCTAGTATAGCTATCTACTCTACCGTATTTGAATAGGCATTTCTCATTTTGTTCTCAAGTGCTCATAAAAGCTTGTGGGCTTAACCTATCACTGGGTAAGCTGTACATGGCACTGATTACGATACCGTATAAGTATGTGTCAGAGGCATCATATAATTGTTGCAGGATTACAGGCATATTCACAGGCAGCTGGTGCGTGTGTGAGCTGAAGGTTTTTGGTCAAGTGTTGGGCATACCCTGGAAAGCCCCAAAGTCCTACTTCTTAAATTTAAGGTTGTGCACCCCCCCCCCAACATCTATCTATCTATCTATCTATCTATCTATCTATCTGTCTATCTGTCTATCTGTCTATCTGTCTATCTGTCTATCTGTCTATCTGTCTATCTGTCTATCTGTCTATCTGTCTATCTGTCTGTCTGTCTGTCTGTCTGTCTGTCTGTCTGTCTGTCTATCTGTCTGTCTGTCTGTCTGTCTGTCTTTCTGTCTGTCTATCTGTCTGTGTCTGTCTGTGTCTCCCCCGCTCTCTCTCTAATTCTCTCTCTAATTGTGATTGCTGACAATTTTTTTTAAAAGTTTGCCAGACAGCTGTGAACCACAACAACTTCCTTATTGTGAAATAGCTGAGGGCAGCAGTTGGCAAAACTTTGGCAGGGCAATCGTCCTCTGCTGATCTGTTGGCCACTTGACCAGTAACAGTCTACTATTAAAGTTGCTGTTTTGCTGGAGAACTTTTGTTAAATGTAGGCCTTTTTGCATAAGTCTAAAAATAGATGCCAAATAACATTTGCGAGTGTTTAAAAAAAAAAGGATAAAATTTGGTAACACTTTACATTAAGGTCTTTGTAATAAGATAAGTTGTAATAAGATGCTTATGTGTTAATAAGACTATATAAGTGTTATTAATACAAAATATAATTCTATAACATGTACTTTATTACTCATGTAAGCATGCATGATATTGTGAAGCATCTTTGGGTGTTAGAAAAGCGCTATACAAATAAAATGAATTATTATTATAATAATAATAATAATAATAATAATAATAATACAAATGTAAAAAATTTAATTTAATAGAATACAGCTTAGTTGTCACACATCTACCTTTAACTTTTAGCATATTTATACTTAATGTTTAATTAAAAGCCTTATTGAAAAGGTGTGTTTTAAGATCCCTTTTAAAAGCAATGACTGATTCAGCCTCACGAATATGGCTCTTAAATGGAATTCCACAGTTTTGGGGCCAAATAGCTGAAAGATGCTTCTCCACTCCTCTTATAGTTCACCTTGGGTATTACCAACAAAGAAGTTATTATTATTATTATTATTATTATTATTATTATTTTTATTATTATTATTATTATGTATATTGGTGTTGGTTGCTTGCTGTGACACACCCAATGTTTTAAATTGTTTTTGGTGATGTCCTTATGATTTTTGTCCTAAGAGGAAAATGTAGGTTATTTTGTAGTCTAACATCTTGAACTTTACAGTACTTTTGGCTTTTGACAAACTAATACTAGATGCCCTCAATCTTGTTTGTTATTATATAATTGAACTTCCTGTATTTATTGTATTATGTCACAGTCAGGGGCAGTAAGGCGAGAGCTAAGTGCAGGCCACAGACCACCTTAGCTGATAACGCTGCTCAATTGTGCTGTTTGTTTTGAGTTATTACCAACAGGAGATATTTTCCCCCGATGATATCCTTGAATGAGTTAAAGTGGCCTGATCCCTTGTATGAAACATGGGGGCTAAAACATTGTCCACATCCGGAAGTTGTAATAAAAGTAACAAACTCGTGAAATAATTGTCAGAAAGATGCATCCTTACAATCTTACAATCTATTTTTAGGGTGTAGAAACGCGAACTTGGAAGTAGGGAGTGGGGAGCGAAGCAAAGTGAATTGCTTATGTGTATGAAATGTGCTATAGGTCCACAAATGCATTTTACTTGACTCGTCTTGACTCTGGAAAACCAGATGGAATCATATCTGCCAGAATATTACCACACCATGAATGTGCTTGTTTATTTATAGTTGACTTATCACATACCATGAAACAACCATGGATATATTTTATACATGGTTATATACATTTCACATTTCTTGGTTAACCAAAGTGCCTTTTTTAATCAGTAAATATAGTATAAGTGCTAAGCATAAAGGGCAGGCCAACAATATGTAAAGATATTATCATTGGTTACAAAAAACAATAAGATTTATGTGAAGTTGACCTTCCTATTCAGACTTCCACTTAGCAGACAGGGAGCTAAACACAAATCCAAACATGCTATATTTAAGGCTTTTAAAATGGTCCAAAATCACAACTTTTTGGCTTGTCTATTTATAATAGAAATAAATCAGTAGCACATTCACCAATGTGGGTGTGGTAAAAAAAAAAACTATGTCAGGATGAATCAGACTTTTCTCTAATGTCTGTGATTGTAATAAATGTTTGATAAATGTATGTAACTATCAGGCTACAGAGGAACTAGGACGTTGTGGTCGAAACTGGTCACGAAAAATAATGTGGGTTTTGGGAATGGGACAATACTCTATGTCAGCAGTTTCATGGTGTCCTTAAAAATCCTGTCAGACACAAATACTGCTCACAGGATTTACCATGTCCCTGAGTGATGTTAAGTTCTGTATGATATGTTACAAAATTGCCATCATTATATTGTTAGTGGTTAGATATTGCTGTGAAACAGGTTGCTTTCAAACATGAATTGTTTCCAAAATATGATCTACCTCTATGCCCAGCATGCAATATTGTTTACATGCATCATAAACTTAAATTATCTAATTATATTGCACTAGATGATCATGGGTTGTTTTGTGTATTATTGTAAACGAGTTCATTATTTGATGTTTACGTACAATGTTCAATAATATGTTTTGATTAAGTAAGTTTGCAATGTACTGTATATAAACAATAAAATATACGCTTGACCTACATTACCTGGAATTGTTGTTGACCTAATGGTTTGTGAAGGGTTACTAAAAAGGGGAATGGATTTATCTCACTGGATAGATAAATAAATGGCAAGCCTTTTGTAGGGAGAATCAGCTTCGCACGTCTAAACCCCCCTGCCCATTTGATTCTTGAGGAGGGTGTTAAAGGCTCTCCAGACCAGAGAGACAGGACTGTTATCTTGATCAGATAACAAGGCCTGGTTTTGGGTTTTCTGCATGTGAACAAGGTTTTAAATCTTTAGATAACACCTTTTGGGTCTGGACAGAGGACCCCCTGGAATGCCAGGAAAGGAGGGGGGAAGCCCCTTCCCTCTTTCAAGGGAGATTGATTCTACCAGAGAGCCAATTTACTTCTGTCCCAACAACCAAATCTGAATTTTCCAAGGACTAAGAGATTGGTTGTTTAACAGAGTAACTAAACAATAATCGAACAAGGACATTGACAATGATGAGAATTGAAGTATAATATTATGTTTGTAATTACATGGGTTTATTGAATGTATAATTATGTTTTTGTTTTAGAAGATAACTCTTCTTTTCCAGCTAGTATATATACTGTTCGGTACCAAAACATTCGTAACAAGGAGACATAGACTTTGCATAACTTTGTATAACATTTACAAGTTTGATAATAGAAACACATGGATTTAGTCAAAGCTCTATAAATTCCATGTGGTCACCTATCTTTGCCTGCCCCCAAACCTGTGTCAAGGGACACACCCCCTTTGACCGTTTGCTAAAAGCAGACTAAACAGAACAGAACCTTGCGATTAACCTATTTTGAGGAGGGAAAGATCATCCCTGTCGAGATCAGAAATAATTGCGCAACTTAATCAACCACGCGATCTGCTTCACAAGGCCGCGTTCCATCAAGAACTTTGGAATACCTGCTAATAAGGACCACACAATCTTTTCTCATTGAACCATCAACGGACTTTAAATTCCCCGCTGCAAGGCAGCAAACCACTCACAGAGTAACTTCCGCTATCTTTTTACATTGCATTTGGTGCTTAGCTGATAGCAATTAGCTTCCTCATACTGGCTTGTTTAGAGAACCATACCCACGTTTCATACCTGACCTGCTAACATTCCTAGATCACTATCATTTATTAATTGTATAACTGTACATATTTGCCTAGAATTAGAAATAAATAGTTGTTTGTTTAAACTCCTGTTTCATTTTGCATATGATTCATCCATTCACACAACTAGAATTTACTACTTCAGAATTGAGACTGAAACGTTTAACTTCATATTTACGTTAACATTGAACTAATATTATTTTAATTATTAATTAAAATAAAGCTAATACAAAGATCAGACCTGGTTTCCTATTGAGCCATGCAACAAACTAAAGTCTTTGGGTGGTGCCCCCTTAATTATTTGATATGACTCTTGTAATCAAATTGATCGATTATAATATTAATTTATGAATTAATTAATAATCTATGAATATTGAGCGTTTATTAAATACCTTTACACATATTAAAAGTAGTAAGACCCAGTTCCCTACACTTTTTTTCTATTTAAAATGGACTCCAATGTTGCTTTATCTAGTCCCTGCCTTAGAAATGATAAGGGCATATATGTGCATTTGCAATATGTCAATCTTTCCCCTGTACATAATGAGTAAGTCTGTCAATAGGAATATGTGAAATAAGACAAAATAAATCCTAATGAAGCCAAAGAACGTGTCTTTGTGGAGTCCTGTTACTGATTCATCGGTGCATTTTCTGAAAAGCCGTTCTGAACAGGAAATTGGCACCTGTCCAGGTATCGCGATCTCACTCATCAGGTCACTCTGGTTATTTCACTTCTTTACTGTTTTACATTAGTTGCTTAGAATCAGGGTTGTAGGAATCAGGCCCCAAAGGAAAATAAATATACTTGGCTGATTTGAGAAGAAAGATTCTATTGCAGCACAAGTCATTTTTCCCAACCAACATTCATGTTTTATTTTGTAGAAAATAATATATATGTACAACTGTAGTATTTACAAATATTAGGCTGAAAACCAGTGATAGCCACAGAAAACTGCCAACTTGAAGGTTAAGATTTTGCAGAAAAGAGGAAGCATGAGTTTGTCATTTCAGTAAGTGCAGGGAAAATGCGAATGGATGCAACCAGAGTATACAAATAACGGAACATTTCATCTAGATTAAGTTCAGCTGATGGTTTTTACAGGTATGTTAAAACCGATACTGTACATAAACAACTAGAAACATTTTTATTTTGCAGGATGGAGTGAATATTGCACCAGGTTTCATCTTCAACTGTCCTTTCAGCATGACTTTGCTTCGCATTCAGTTCAGTTAGTCTTTTTCTCAAAAATGGCCCAACACCAACAGGCTCAATATGATCCAAATTAACATTCAAAGCTCTCTTCGTCCTTCAATTGTCAACGAAAACACAGACAAGTGGTTTTAGCTTGGGTGTGTGCATCGCCACGGTGACCGAGAGGATGAGGAAGTAGTCTTTAAAAAAAACGAAGAAGAAAAAAACGGGAGACTGGAATATTTCAGGTCTTTTTTTGGTGTTTCTATTTACGGAACATTTCCTTCTGTCCTATCTTCCAGGTAAAGGGGCTCATAGAGAGGCGATCTGCTGGAGAAAGCTGCCGTTGCTGTTGTTCCAGTGTTCTGTGTAGCAGGAGAGGTCGTCTGTGTAGCACGTGAGGTCTTCTGTGGCGTTCACTAGTCCTGTGTTGAGTTCTGTGTACAACCGTAGCTCTAATTCATCTGTTGGAACGTAAACAAACTCTCTGTCAGGAATGCAAACAGATTATCATCTTTACAGCTTAATTTGGTTAAATGCAAATATTATGCATGTTCACTGTATAACTTTTAGGGATAACTCTCTGTTTGCCTGCACTGTATGCCAGTTTGGTATAAACTTGTGCTAAATAAAGAAAGCTTTCTCCAAAGACTTGCAGTGCCATTCACAAATGTAGTTTGTATTGCAAATCCTGTTTCTTTCGTTAAAAGGATATAGCTGGCCTTTTACCTTCGTGTTTAGGTCGTACATTTTGACTAGCAAATGTTCAACTATGATGACTTCCTATAATATGCTGAGGAAAACCTAAGCTTCAAATTATCAATTAAAAAGACAAATCTACATTAAAAACGGCCATGTGCCAATCATCTAACAGTTTTTACCTGAGCTGTCACTCCATTGGCTTTCTGGACTGGAGTAGGAGCCTGATGTGCGAACTTCATTACCCAGGAACCCCCTGTTGTCTACGCTGCTTGGCAACCACTGTGCGTGATCTTGCTCCAATTGCCGTGTAAGCTGAAAGGGCAAAACACGGATGAGCTTGCTTGCATTTTAATTGGGATTTTATAAAAAACGTTTAGTTTTTTTTGGTGGGAGTTACACACACCAGTGTAAAAAAATATGAAGACAGCGTGGGAATTCCTGACAATGAGAAAGCACACTAGGTTCAGTAGCGAAAATGAGCCTTACCTCAATAATATCCTCCGTGCTCATGTCAAAGTCTGGAGAGGTAAAGGGGGAGAAAGAGAGCCATAAGTATGGAACGCGATTGAACACCTACATAAAAAATGTCTCTTCAAATTAAACAATGCTTTTAGTTACTAGAAATTGTGGTCGAGCTAATTTTGGAATGAAACTATACGAAACATATGGATGAATCAAAACAATTGGATACACTTGATCTACATATATTTAATCTCTAGGAGTTTCAGTCTTACCTGTTGAGTGCTCAGGCGAAACTTGAAAGTTAGGGAAGAGGCTGTCTGGCCCAATCTCTACTGACGTTGACCAATCTGGGACCTCATAGGAAGATTCTGGAGAAGAAAAATGAATAATGATGTGTAAATAATGTGTTTACTATTATTATATTTTTTGTTTGTTTCATGTCCTTTTAGTTAAACCGTCACCGGAGTCATCAGGACATCTTTATTTGACGAAGGACGTTTGCTTGTGTTTGAGTGTCTTACCTTGTTGGTCCACGGTGCTGTCCACGGTGTTCTCCTGAGTGCACCTGTTGTCCAGCAGTTGTGTCTGGCTCTCCTCTGAACAGTGGGAATCACTGTAATCCTCTTCCTCTCTCTTTACCTTTGAGCTCTACGTGGTTAAAAAAAACAGAAAAAAAAAACATGAGGTTATTATTCTGCTTATTATTGTATTGCTTTTAGACGATAGTTTGAATATAGTGACTTTACATCAGTATAGGGCCTGAAGCAATGTATGTGAGATACAGAGAGCATGTAGAACTACAAAAAGAATGTGGCAGAGTGCAGACAAGATGATCAGGCCTTACCTTGTTCCTTCTCCTGGTGTCTTTGGATTTCGACCTCTTTTCTGTTTAATTGGTAAGACAACAGGAGTGCATTATTGTATTGTAGGTATTTTGTTCTGTGGTATATTCAAAAATGTTTTAATGCCGCTATTTGGTCTTTTGTACTTCAAGACAGAAAGAATACTACAAGGCCTAAGATAATATACGTTGTTATTTCATATTTTTGGGTAAACAGAATATTGCTCTGCATGTTAATGTCGATTTAGAAAAGAAAAACAAAGAAATTTAGGTTGCTAGATGTCAGGCACCTTGTCATCCTCTCTCTCCGTTTTCTTACCTTTGAGTCGGGTGGTTGTTTCCAACATCCTGTAGACACGCACCGCCCCGTGGCCTCGATTAATGCTCTGGTCTTTCACTTCCTCAATGTCAGGTAGCGAATTCATGGCACAGCGGAAGTTGGCCTTCCACGTCTTAGGATCTGCCTTGGTCTGGCCATGCGTGTACTTTCCTGTTGAAAAACCCATACGAAAAATAAAAAGTTATTAATCATAATATTACCAGAACCAAACAATAAACAAATATATATAAGTATATATATATATATATATACTTATATTTGTCAACAATTGCATTGTGCTTATTTACCGGTGTGAATGGCCCACTGCTTGAAAAGACTTGCATCCTTGTCTACTTCCCAGCCGTGACGAGCCGCATGCTTCCACGGTATGGAGAACATGGTCTTCTCCTGCAGAACACAAACAAGCCACCTCAGTATAAAAAAAGAGCATCTTACCATTCTAGACCTAGCCTTTCTGTGCCATTTTGTCTCATCAGAATGAGTTGAGAGATGAGGAGAGAAGCAGAAGGTCAGGGTTTTGTTCTGTATTACCTTGTCTAGCCACTCCACTCCTCCAGCTTTAGAGTCGATCTTCTGTATGAGCCAAGGCCTCATCCTCATTCTTGATACAGGCATGGTTGTTTCCTGCACAGAGTAGACATTGAAGAAACTTAGGTATTTGGCAACTATCCAAATGTATCTTTATGATCTATTTAACATACAAAAAATCACTACTATTTACTTCACAGCTATTTTTTTTTCTGGAAAGTTTAAAGGAAGAACGTGAAACCCAATTCCAGCGCACTCCTTGAAGATCCTGCCTAATAAACAGGGTCAAGCAGAGTGTGCCTGGGTGGAACCCGCCTACTGTAAACTACAATGTGACAATCTTTGAAATGTTGAACCAAATACAAATCGCCGCAAACTGCATGGTCAAGGTTTATAGTTTCAATTACTTTTTTTTTCTTTTTCAAAATATAAAAACCTTTTGGTTCACGTTTATATTTTAAATCGAGGTTGCATTATGTGGCATTGACGCGTTCCCCAAAGACTTATTTATAGAGGTAAATTTGCAAACTCGATATGACAACGGGTCCCGAGGCTTTGCAGGAACGATCGCGGCTCTTCATAATGCGCACAATGCACTGACTGCATCATCACTGTGCACATCTGTAACAGTACATGCGCTCAATAGCATGTTTTCAGCAGCTATTCAAACAGTAAGGAGTAAGCAAACATTTTTAAAACGCTATTGGTCTGAGAAAAGAACTTCAGTACTTGTAAATCGTTTAGCTTGCATAAAATTACTAATTTGACGTTTAATGCGTGCTGTTAGTAAAAGCATATAAAACTTACAAAGGTGGGTTATTAGTCCAAAGTTGAAAGCACGGTCTGCTATTTCCCCTGTGAGAGTATTTGTATTCCTTTAGCCCTTCCTAATACACCATTCGCTTCGTTCATAGAACTGATAAGTTACAAATTCGTTCTGTCATTTTTATAGTCAAGAGCAAGAAGGGTTTTCCCCAAACGTGTAGCATGCGTCCTTGTAGGCAGACGCTGGCAACGTTCCGCGGATGCGCACACCAGACCGAAGAGCAATAGTGCTTGTCTGCGGGCCCGTGTGATTTCCGAGAAATCATGCCGTTGAAAGAAGGTAAGGAGAAGGAGGAAGTAGAAAAAAAAATAATTGAAGCGCCCTCTGAACAACACTAACACTAGATTAGAGCTAAACCACAAAGCACAATATGGTGCCTTCGCTGGTTTCACCCTAGATCCAATAACGTGCAGAACTGTAACATACACATCTTCTTATTTTGATTTCAAATGATGCTATTACATAAGTGGACCATTAAAAGTAGTTTGTTGGCGGGTAATAACAGTTTCAGCTCGAATACACAGTGGGAATGTACAGTTTGGTCTGAATAGGACTATAAAAGACAAAGTATGCCGAACTGCTGTCAGAACAATGGGACAAAGCAAAATCCTCTAACTGTGTTTCATGCAGATGTGGTTAATGTTAGACTGAGCAATAAACGAAAAGAGCCATAATTCAAAGTCCTTGCTACTGAAGTTATGTGGATGAGGCAAGCGCTTTAGAATAAAACCAGGCATTTACAAGAAAGGTTGCAGGAATTGAAGCCGCCTGCAGGGGGAGTAAATTGCTTTGTTTTGGGAGTGAAAACCACCTGCGTGCTCTAAATTACGTTGTTATGGTAAATAGTGAATCAACTATGGAGGAGGCTGGAAATTGTGGCACGGACTGGGTGGGCTGTCTGACCGTTGGTTTGACCACAACACTGAAATCTTGAAGTATTATTATGGTATTTATTTTTTTCCTGTTAGGGGGATTTACCGTTTGTTTGTGATCGGCACACGTTTAATGATTCTACATAGTTTACAGTAAAAGATGCACAGCATAACATCATAATTTCAGTTTTTAAGTTTTTGAAGACGATTATTATTTGCCTTTTGCACAACAGCAGATTATGCAAATATTGTAAAAAAAAAAAAAAAAAAGTTGTATTCTAAGATAACGTATTCGGTATGCATAGGCCTATGTGCATATCATGTTGTGTAATTGGCAGACTATGAGAGAATCACGCTCAGCTTGGTTCACAATTCACTTCTGGGAAATCCCAAAGTTTTATTGCTTTGAGTGCTTGCGCTCCTCAGTGCCAGTGCGATCCATGTAGACTTTCCGCGTGTGCGTGACATCGTTTGGAATGAGAAGGGAAAGGGAGGAGTTTGGTGGAGGGAGGAAAGCGGGGTGTTTTCCTGTGGAGTTTACGCTCCTAAAGCCCAGGGATTTCCAAATAGCAATAGGCTATCTTTGTTTTGTGAGGAATTTGGCTATTATCAAAGAAGTGTTTGTTTACCTTACGTTTTCATAGGATAGAAGAATACAGCTTTAGCTTCAGCGGAATAATATAAATATATATAGGCCTATATAAACAATTGAAAGCTAGGGAGAATCAATGTTACACCCATGAATTCTACAGTATGTGCATGTAATAGCATATCAAAGCAAAACACACTCTTACGTTGTATCCCCATGGCAGAAGATTTTATTTATTGTCTGTTTTTAGACATAACCACTCTGCCGGCCATGCAACTATTTAGTGCCCCTGCTGGCCTACGTGTTAACCTCTGGAGGAGAAGAGAAGTCCGCATGTGGCTTTAGCTGCATCAAGCTGCCAGTGCCTTCAATCTCCCGATCCGGCCTTCAATCTCCCGATCCGGCCTTCTGCTTTGACAGCTCCCTGACATTGGCTCAAATCATAGCCCTCTTCAGGAGCTGGTGGCCACAAAGGGGGGCGGTGCTTAGTTTTGGTGGACACTGTAAAAAGTGGCATGTTTTGTTGCACCGTATCTTAAAATAAAAATATATATATAATACTAAAAGACTATTTTCAACCCTAATTTCACTTTGCCATCTTTGGTGTCCTTGGTGGTCATTCATATAGGGGACAGCATTAGTAATTTTGCCTCCTGGCCAACCATTTGTTTGATCCGGAGTTGTAACAAGGGTACATGGACAATTAACAGATTTGTGTACAACATAAGTGTACATTTACTTACAAGGGATTTAAGTCTATCCCATTCGGTCTTGTTATAAGAAACTGTGCTATTACTTGACATTACGCTCATGTTCATTCATGTCTTGGAGTTCAAGCAAATTTCTATACTACCATACTTCCACGGGGTACTCAAAAAACATCATTAAACATAAAAAAAACCTGGAGAAACATAGTATACAATTTATTTTGAGAGTAGGCACTCATTTGCCAAACTAAGCTATATTTGTGCCTTCCTCATCTAGAGAAATGTTTAAAATTATGTTTTTAGAGTTGCAGCATAAATGATAAGTCTTCATTATCCCAGTGTATTGCTTCGTATCTTGTTAACACTGTTGCTCTGCATCGCTCTATTTTCCCCTATGTTGATCCCTCTTTCACTCAAGTCACCAGTTATTTGTCCTGTGTTACCATGTCAAGCACCGTCTTCCCTTTAGACTGGAGAAGGGGGTATAACTGAGGCACACATTAAGGGGAGGAGCATGTGGCGGTTGGAACGACCGGATGTAACAGATGGGAGGACCTGACCATGACCCATTTGATAAGGTCAATCACGTGACTACAACGCTGTAAGTCAATTAACCAGCGCATGAATACAGAAGGAGGCAGCAGGCACGCCAGACCGCTTTAGGAATGTATTCTTAAATTGAACCAACCGTCGTATTGAATCGAAAGGCTACCACAGCTAAGCACTCTAATTAATAGCTATTGGTCATCGTTCTAAAATTCACAAAATAATCAAACTATAAGGTGATACGCTGTAGCCTAGCATGTCTCTCTGTCTCTCGCTCTCTCTCTGGTCGCTCTCTGCCCACGCCCCTCGTGGCTGAATATAGGCGATTCTCAAGGTTATGTTAGTTCAGTGGGAGGGTTCTCTTTGCATCACATGACACGCTAGTCCTATGTCATCGCAAATCTCCTTCACAGGGAGTTGTGGAGCATTTTTGCGCTTACCAACCCAAACTGTGGGGACCGCTAGTTCCCAACCGTTTATTATAAGGAATATACCAGGCACTATAATAATGTCAATTTTGCTATTAGACTCAATTATTACAATTATTCAATTTCGACTTCTTATTTTATACTTAAGTTCCTTGACAGTGTGCATTGTTGCCAAAAAAATACAAAAAATAAAATGCCCTTGGAAATAAATACTTTTTGACTTAATTGATATTGAGATATTGATATTAATAAGACACTTGCGTTGTTATTTAGAGCAATTGGGGGCAATCTGTTAAAATTACCATTAACATAATAAAAAAAAGAACAAAAAAGAAGGGTCATTTATAGTAGGGTAAATCTATTAGAGGCATTGCTCTAACCTTGCCGCACGCGCATCTTTGGTCCCAAGTAAGCCCTTTAATAGGTGGGGGTGGGCCGTTGCGCAGCGTAGCCCTCACAAGGTACCGGTGAAAACGCTATACAGCGAAATACGGAATAGAATACCTTTTCATTCATATCTAACAATATGTTGTATTTTTACGGTTTACACCCATGCGCACGGATATATTCTTATTCGAATCAGGCAAAATAGATGCACCCTGTCCGTTTGACGTTGCCAGCTGTATTGACCAGCTCTCACTGTAACTATAGCGTGCTCAATTCTCACTCCTAATCTCCCAGATTGCCGGCGACTTGCTGCAGTCGGTGCTGCAGTTCGAAAGGCTCTTTGACCAGGGGTTGCTGCGACAGCATATTCAATGAGAAAGACATGCTTGCCTTCGTTTTGGTCTCTGGATCGATTTGGATTATTTTAGGTAAGTTTTCTTTTTTATAACATATTCATTTCCCCGTCAGAATTTCAAAGATTTTTTTTGCAGGCCGTCATATCACCTGTCTTGCACACGGCTACAGGCGCAGCATCTCATTGATGCATGCGGCTTGTAATTTATTTTCCAAGAAAATCATCCTAGAGGAAACTTGATGCAGCTATGATGCGCTCGTATAAGCTATGTGTGCTACTTTGCAGGGTCACTTGCGTTTTTCGACTGCAGCCGGCCTACACGGTTAGCAAAGCAATGGTAGCCGTACAATTCCGTGCATATGCACAATGTCTATACCTCTACCCTGAATCCCCCATACCGGCAACTGATAAAGGCCTAGGCCTACTTTAAACCTACGTGCATACTGCCATTGTGTAGTGACTGAATACACCTAACCGTATAAGTTTAGCCTACAAAAAATATCAGGGGCTGAGATGTAATTATCATTTTATTTCATTTATATTTTTATAACTGGCTGTTAAATTGTGTGACACTGCATGTGCGTAAACCGGGCACACTTACGGCCTAACATCTGTCAAAACTCTCGTTCGACAGAATCATCATGCCATTTTCCCAAAGATCCCCAACGTTCTTATGAAGAAGAAAGCATAGGTCTAGTCTTTTACCAATGAAAGGCCTACCATCTAAAGATACATTTGTGCTAGAAATTAATAGCAACGTGGCAGAATCAAGAGATCCCAGTGAGATACATATTATTGGGGGTTGAGCAGAGTTGTGACGTTGTTGCTTCACGCGCTGTGACGGCCACGGTTGATTGGTGGAGCTGTCCAGTAGAAGGGGTTCTGAAATACTGCGGCCGCCGAATGCTAAATTACAGTCGACTGCTGAACAATCCGGTTAAATTGAAAAGCTTTCTTTCTCCGACTCGAGTTACATTGCATAGTCCATTAGGGACTTAACCCCCACAACACGGACTTGGAATGTAAAACTATTAATTTAAATGGCAGATCGATTGATTTGCATGAAATGCCTGAATCACGAAGGCTAGGCACACCGGTCCAGTGTAGTTGTACCCCTGCCCTCAGCAATAATGCATTGACGAATGCCACTCCTTGGATTTAATTATTCATACTTTATCCATCTGACGAACGCACACATACCTGTTAAAATATGATAACCTTCTCTGGGTAACTGAAAAGATGAGACTATGCTTCTCTACTTACAGAGAGACCGAGACAACATACACAAGAAGTAATTTGTTTGTAATCACTGGGCTGATAGGAAACCCAGGTCAAAACTAACGTTTTGATTCTCCATGCAGTCATAGTAATCAGAGAACCATTCTACATGGCTTAATGTGATCAGGGTAATATAGCATCTAAGTAGTTTCTTAATTGGCACGATTTTTTATTTAACTGATAGACACTGCCAAAAAATATATGAGCATTTAGTTATACCGTAAGAAGTATCATCTTGCAGCATTCATAATTACTCAAATAACAAAAATAGTTTATTTTTATAAAAATGATTTTCTTAATCAACCTTAAACACGTGTTGTTAATAGTATAGTTCCTTTCACAATGTAAGTCAACATTAAAACAACAGTGTTCAGTGTTTTTGGTGGTTATGATGTAACAACACGTGTGTGTGTGTGTGTGTGTGTGTGTGTGGGTGGGGGGGTGCTTTTCAAAGCAAAAAGTAACGCGAGTGAAACCCGTAGTGAGTGAGGCATGATCACGTGATGCATCAGGAGAGGTCTGACGGCACTTATTCAGCACTTTAGGTTCAGTCAATGCAGTCCAATATCACATTAAAGAAACAAGGATACTGCTCCTCCCCCACTTAACCCCCCCCCCCACCCCGCCCCATCACTCCCCTCAACACACACAAGCACACCTACACGCACAGACACACACAGATACACCTACACGCACAGACACACACAGATACACCTACACGCACAGACACACACAGACACACACAGACACACCTACACGCACAGACACACACAGACACACACAGATACACCTACATGCGCAGACACACACAGATACACCTACACGCACAGACACACACAAACACACCTACACGCACAGACACACACAGACACAACTACACGCACAGACACACACAGATACACCTACACGCACAGACACACTCAGATACACCTACATGCACAGACACACACAGACACACCTACATGCACAGACACACAGATACACCTACACGCACAGACACACACAGATACACCTACATGCACAGACACACACAGACACACACAGACACACCTACATGCAGAGACATACACAGATACACCTACACGCACAGACACACACAGACACACACAGACACACCTACACGCACAGACACACACAGATACACCTACACGCACAGACACACACAGACATACACAGACACACCTACACGCACAGACACACACAGACACACACAGATACACCTACATGCGCAGACACACACAGACACACCTACACGCACAGACACACACAAACACACCTACACGCACAGACACACACAGACACAACTACACGCACAGACACACACAGATACACCCACACGCACAGACACACACAGATACACCTACATGCACAGACACACACAGACACACACAGACACACCTACATGCAGAGACATACACAGATACACCTACATGCACAGACACACACAGATACTCCTACACACACAGACACACAGACACACAAATGGATGCACACACTCCCAAGACATGTTGCAAGGAAGGGTGTGCGTGTAATACATTGTTCTCAGACATTGCTCTCAGTGTCATAAAGATCTATTGTGCATTATACCTACATTATCTACCTAACAACCTCCCTACCTCCCTACCTTCCTACCCACCTACCTACTCGTCTGTCTGTCTGTCTGTCTGTCTGTCTGTCTGTCTGTCTGTCTGTCTGTCTGTCTGTCTGTCTGTCTGTCTCTCTCTCTTTCTCTCTCTCTCTCTCTATCTATCTATCTATCTTTTTCTCTTCTCTTCTACCCCCCCCCCCCCCTCAGATCTGTGTGCCGAAAGATGAGATCTGCACTGTGGATTTAGAGAGAGTGAGGAGGAGGTGGGAGGGGCGTGAGGAGGTGATTGAGCGAGAGCGGAGAAGGGAGGGGGAGAGAGAGAGAGAGAGGCAGAGTAGAGCGTCTGCTGAGCTGAGGGGTGGTGTGATACGGTGGCCTACCAGGCTCAAACTAGGCCAAACGCGCATTTCCCCCTTTTATTATCTCGCTTACCTCAGCGTTATCTTGCTGCCAGCGGTGAGTAGGTAATCGCTAGTTTACAGAGGGCAACGCGAGATCTTCGGGGGGGCCCCACACACAACAGACACACACACACACACACACACTCACAGACACACACACACACACACACACACTCACAGACACAACCGCTGCTTGGCTGCCGTTCTCTGACGTCTTGCGTAAGTGTTTACCACAAACCTTGCTATAACGCTTTAAAGCTCTTCTGCTTTCCTTTATGACCCCCCCCCCCCCCCCTCCTCTCATCCTGCCTTACAGCATCTCTTCCTTTCTAATCCTGTCCTATTTGTGTGCGTGCGTGTATCCATGTAATACAGCACCACTGGCCTTCCTGCTGCCCTCAGTTACGTTCCCATGCTGCTGGTCAATGCCACTGCTTTCATAAGGAAACGCCCGACACTGTGACGGACAGACAGGGGACGGACAGGTGTCTTTGTGTGTTAAGTTGAGAGAGGAAGTGGCGGTGTGCTGCTGGGGTTTAGCTGAGTGTTCTCAGCAGAGGGTGTGTGTGTGTGTCTGCTGGCGGAGCTTACCGAGGCTGGGGAGACAGAGAAAACAGCCAATTGGTGAAAGGTTGAGGTTAAAATAATGAATGAGGAGGGGTGGATGGGCAGGGTGGGGTGGGGGGGGGAGGGGGTAGAAAGAGAGTGACTAGGAGAAGAGCAGAGAAAGAGAAAGCAACAGGGGTAGTTAAAAATAGACGATGGGAGGGGGGGGGGTTACTCCTTTGAATCTGTCTCTCGGCTAATAAGGCTGTAATCTCCTGGTGCAACGAGAGCCTAATTGCTACTGACTCTCCGAAGCTGGGGAGAGGAGGCGGGGCTTGAGGGACAAGTGTGCCGTTTCCTTGACTCCAGCCTCTGAGGTCACTAGGAGCCAGGGCTGCCTAGCACGACGTGGAAATGTCGCAATAAACCTTTAAAACTTTTAAGATGTATTTTAATTACAGCACAGGAGTAAAATACACAAGCTAATCGGTTGTGCGCTTATGCATGTCATCTCGGCTTGATTAAAAAAAGAAAACATAGAAAATGCTGTACATGGCCGCAGTAAGAAGTTTATGGCATAGGTTAGTTAGGCTAGTTTATTAGGGCCATAAATGTTCAAAGTTGGGCTTCCATTTTTGGGCTATACTGCGTGTGTTTAATCTAGACGTTAAATGCAGAGGTGCATTCATTTATTTAAGTGAGTTTGACAGAACCTTTTGTCCCCGTTTGGGTTGTCCTGTGCTCTCAATCACATCCTGGTCCTGAATCAAACGCTTTGCCTACACACACTTACACAAATTTGCTTGTTTGGTGGTAGAGTTGTTGAGGGAGCCATGGCGGATTGTGGGATGATCAAGCAGGTGCTGGTAGTAGGTCATACGGCTAGAGATAAAGATAGGCTGGCTGTGTGTGTGTGTGTGTGTGTGTGTGTGTGTGTGCGTGTGCGTGTGCATGTGTGTCCGTGTACTTGTGTGTGTGTGTCCGTGTGTGCGTGCGTGTGTGTGTGTGTGTGTGTGTGGGTTTGTGTGTGTCCGTGTGTGTGTGTGTGTGTGTGTGTGTGTGTGCCTGTGATCCTTAAGGCAGGTTACTAAAGGACAGAGAGGGCTCACTGGTTCAGCCTTGGTTCTGATACTCAGTTACAGGCTACACTAATAGAGTAAAAGATATATAATCTAGGATATATATATATTTATGTAAATGTTTGTGTGTGGAGTTTGCATGTTCTCCCCGTGTCTGCATGGGCTCTCTAGATGTGCTCCGGCTTCCTCCCACAGTCCAAAAACATGCAGGTTAATTGGTGACTCTAAATTGTCCGTAGGTGTGAATGTGAGTGGTTGTCTGTCCCTATGTGTCGGCCCTGTGATTGACTGGCGACCTGTCCAGGGTGTACCCTGCCTCTCGCCCTGTGTCGGCTGGGATTGGCTCCAGCCCCACCCTGCAAAGGATAAGCGGTATAGCAAATGGATGGATGGATATACAGTACTGTGCATACGTTTTAGGCAGGGGATGCTGTTTTGAAGGCGAAGGGTGGTCACACCAAATGTTGTTTTGATACCGATTTGGTTTTCCCTCACTTTGTATTTCATGAATTGATACAAAAAAAAAAATGTTTATTCACATTTATATTTTTATATATTTTTTTATAACTTTAAAGACTTAACACCTGCCTAAAATGTTTGCACAGTACTGTATATATGTAGAACAACAAGAGCGTTCTCTTAGGCTAGTTGTAACGTCTATGCTAGGGACTTTACCCTAGAGTCCTAACTGAATATATTTATATTTTAGCATTCTCATCAATTCTCCCCGTGGAGATCCGTAATGCAGACTCCCTAAAGCAAGACTCATAGGCCTGGTTTCCTGTACAGGGATTAAGCCTAGTTCTAGACTAAATCTCACTGTCAATGGAGAGTCTCCATTGAAAATGTTTTTAAGTGTAGGACTTGGCTTAATCCCTGTTCGGGAAACTGAGCCCTAAAGTGTACTTGTTAGGCCTATGACTGCACTCTCTGACTGATTTTTAGTACAAATTTCACCGTTCTTAATCTGCTTGTCTCTTTGTCTCTTACTTCTTTGAATTGTTTCTTTGCAGTTGTAAAGTGCCCCGGGGTTTTTAGAAAGAGGCTCATAAATTAAAGTTATTACTATGACTAATTCTGTGTCGGTTATTCTAAACGTGTTTTTACCATATCCAGCAGCAGTGACTCATTCAAACTATCCACGTGGATGCATTTTAATTGGATTTGTCACTTGCATTGCTAATAATGCTCACACAAGATTGCTGGTTGTTTTCTTTCTAACCATAGTCCTTCCTTAAAACTAATGGGGGGACGGGGACGGGGGACGGGGCGGGGGGGGGGGGGGGTCTGGAAAGAAGCTATACTATAAACGCTATATTATCAACGATTACAGCATATTCTTCACTTTGTCAATTAAATCCGATGTGTTTCTTTAAGGTAGATTATACTGCACCAATTAACGTTTGCTGCATCATCTGAATTTAGATGGAAAACTAAATATAAGATTGGGCTCATCCATGACACATCAGAAATCAGAAACCTTTACATTTGCAAATCTCTCTGTTGATCTTATACTCCCTGTTTTCCTGAGGGTTGATTGTTCTCAGCGTTGAATGATTGGTTATGATTAAGAAGAGGACTTAACTTATTACAGGGTCGTTTAAGTGAAATGGATATTTAACACACATTTGATGACGTCACAGGGTGTAATTCCAGGCCAGATGTGTGGGTAGTTAACTGGAATCAGTGAGGGCATATTTTGTCACGAGTGATAAGAGAGCCAAAAATGCCTGTTTCTGGAAGGCCTCAGGATCAATTGCAGGTACCGACAAATCATACACCCACACAAACACACACACCCACACAAACACACACACACACACACACACACACACACACACACACACACACACACACAGTCTCAGAATGAGTCATAGTGAGAAGTTAGCCCACAGGCTAATGCAAAGTATAAGATGTCTCCATTGATGTTTCCCTCCATTTAGTTTCCACCCCCCCCCCCCATCCCCCCCACCCACCTTCACTTGCTTCACTCGTGTGCGTAGGTGTGTAATCCATTGAAATTGTGAAAACAAGCAATTTGGGTGGAGAGAAATTACATTTAATTTTTGTGGACATGCACACAGACAGCATAGAAACACAAACACACACACACATAGCTTAAGACACAAACACACACACATATAGCTTAAATACATACATAACACACATAAACGCACACATACCTAACACACACACACACACTAGTTCTGTAAAGGACCGGTGTACCTGGAAATCAATACTGCATGTCTAAGAGTGTCAGCTATCCTATTATCCGAGGCATGAATAATGTATTCACCGGGACAGTGAAGCACAATACGATCCTTTGAGCTGGCCTCGGATACGCCATGCTTCGTACCTCTGCTACGGTCTGGTGTATTGTCACTCACATCCTCTTACCATAACATACTTACTAATGCACACACACACACATTTACACGCACACACACACATACTTTATTTTATATGATGTAATAAGTTTTAGGAAATGGCAATGATAGGTTGTAACGTCATAGTAAGTAGTAAGTAGTAGTGGTGGATTTGTACTAAAAACCTCTCAGCGTATTTAAAACATGTCCTCTAGCTCGGGGTAGGTCAGTTCTGTCCTGTAACCCTTTTAAACGATGCATTATTAGAAATGTCAGTTCACATGTAAAGTTATCATCTCGTAAAACGTGTTCCTTTGTTTCATTTGACTGCAGTTGTTTCGTTCGTTGCATGCGCGGCTTGCTTGCTAGCACCATGATCTGTCTAGCCATGTCAGTGGGATTGACAGCTATTTTCAGACCAGGAAAAGGGCAGCCCACCCCCCCACCCCCTCCTAAAAAACGATACTTAATCCGCCACGGAACTGTAGGGCACATCCCAGCTGAACTGATCTGGCTGGAACTGTAAAGGATTTGCCCTCGTTTCCACCGTAAAGTATTCCCTACTCAGGGACGCACAGTGACACAAAGACACAACCTGGTCGTGCTTTGATATTACCGGTCAGTACCACAGTTTAATTTGACCCAGTTGATTCATCCATGACATCTTGGCATGGACCCCGCATGGAAAATATCTACCTCAGTGGTTTGTGTTTGGTGTGTGCTTGTGTGTGTGTGTGTGTGTGTGTGTGTGTGTGTGTGTGTGTGTGTGTGTGTGTGTGTTGGTGTTTAGTGTGTGTTTGTGTGTTTGTTTGTGTGTGTTTAGTGTGTGTTTGTGTGAGTGTGTGTTGGTGTGTGTGAGGTGTCTCTGACAGATGTTAGTTAGCTTCAGGATTCCTAAAGCTTTTATTCACCTCGTACACAAACACCCCCCCCCCCCCCCCCACACACACACACACACAAACAAACTCTTTCACACAAATTGATAACAGCCGTGTTAAATGACAGTTTGAATGTGTTGAGGGGAGCCGTGGCAATAAGCCATTGAGACGAGCTGTGTTAAGTAACAGAGCACTGCATTCCCTTGTGCTGGGTAATGACAGCACTTACATTAGAGGAACCGCAATAAAGCTTTCGATGAAAGTTCAGGCTGATGATTGCCTGCACGCGGGCTAAGCTGTTGTAGCGCCTAACGCCCGTGATTTCCAGTCATCCCGTTTCCTGTGGACGAGGAGGTCAGTTGAATTAGGCGAGCTCATTTCCCTGCTTGTACTGTTGCTCGATGTAAGTAAGTGCAAAACGCACCGACTGTCCTGTACCCCAGCTGGCACCTTGGGTCTGCTTGTCTCTTTCAATGAGGAGGGATTATGATTGTTTTGCCTGCGTGTGCTTCTGCTTAATAACACACACACATGCACAGTGCACAGTGCACACGCACATGCGCACGCACACACACACACACACACACACACACACACACACACACACATATACATATACCAGAACAGATCGTGTCATAACTACATTGTATTTACCATCAGTAAACAAGTAGATGGGTTTGTTTGACTTGGTGAGGGCGGGGGGAGGGGCGTCGCTTTGCGAGCGTCCATGTTTGGTGCATCTGTGCGACGAGGAAGAGGATGTGTGTCACTGGCGGTTTCCACTTTTCTCACGGCTACAGGCTGTTCGGTCTCCGCGTGCTCCCAGCATAAGCCGACAGGAAACCACCGCGATTGGCCCAGCCCCCCGTTGACACTCGAGCCTTGCCATTGGTCAGGTGGGGTGGTGCTGTGCGTGACTCATTTCGCTGCGGGGGGGGGGGGGGGACAGGAAATGGGATTCAGCAGTTTCAACGACAGTGTCTGACGAGGCTGAATAATGCATGTGTCTCTCCACGCTGTGCGTACAGGGTCAGAGCACAGAGTTCAACTTGTTTGCGTTGTGAAGTTCATCCTCCTCGTCTGTCACTGTCAGTTCAGACCTTCCACTCAAACAGTACGTTGCACACAGAGGTAAGTGATCAGACTAATACTTTAACAGTTGGAAGCTCAGTGTTGTACTATTAGGTCCACACGAGTACAGTGTGTTACAGCGGGACTGGCAGCGACAGTGAGGAGAGAAAGATAACACCAGCCTCTCCCTCCCTCTTCCTGGTTAGGAGGAGTATATCGAGACGAGGGGCCTTCAACGCTCCACTAGATTTACGAGGAACATTTGAATTTGGACAACTAAAAACGAATGGTGGCCGTATATTTAGTGCAGAATGACTAACTGTTCTGACCTTTCACCCTGTTTGTCTTACTCCTTATCTCCCTCCCCTGTACACACTCCATCCTCTCCTCCACTCCGCTCCACTCTCTTTTCTTTCCTTCTCCCCTTGCCTTCTTTCTCCCTCTCTCCATCTACACCCACTTTATCCCCATGTATACCCTCCACCTCTCCCTCCCTCCATTCCTCTCCCCTCTCCTCCTTCCCCCCCCTCTTCGCCCCTCCTCCAGAGTTGAGTTCCACGCTGATGGAGAGGATGCAGTCCCAGGAGCTGCTTAGCGGCCTGAGGCTGCCCGAGCTGGAGGACCTGAGCCTCTTCTTCCACTCCCTGCCCACCTCCACGCTGGTGGGCATTGGGGCCCTGACGGCCATGCTGGCCTACTGGCTGGCCACCAGGCCCAGGCCCATCCAGCCGCCCTGCGACCTGCTGCACCAGTCCGAGGAGGTCCCGGTAATAATCATAATCATAATCATAATAATCATACATTTGATTTCAAAGCGCTTTTTTCAGAACACTCAAAGACACTTCACATGGTAAAAGATAAAACATTGAACCTAAATTAACTAAAAGCTTAAAAAGCCTAAACACAGGATACAATTAATTATATAGAGCTAATTATTGGAATTGGTAGGATGGCTTTATGACACAGTCTGACAGACACACAGCTAAACACATAGACAGTCTGACAGACACACAGCGTAACACATAGACAGTCTGACAGACACACAGCGTAACACATAGACAGTCTGACAGACACACAGCTAAACACATAGACAGTCTGACAGACACACAGCGTAACACATAGACAGTCTGACAGACACACAGCTAAACACATAGACAGTCTGACAGACACACAGCTAAACACATAGACAGTCTGACAGACACACAGCTAAACACATAGACAGTCTGACAGACACACAGCGTAACACATAGACAGTCTGACAGACACACAGCGTAACACATAGACAGTCTGACAGACACACAGCGTAACACATAGACAGTCTGACAGACACACAGCGTAACACATAGACAGTCTGACAGACACACAGCTAAACACATAGACAGTCTGACAGACACACAGCGTAACACAGTCTGACAGACACACAGTGTAACACATAGACAGTCTGACAGACACACAGCTAAACACATAGACAGTCTGACAGACACACAGCGTAACACATAGACAGTCTGACAGACACACAGCGTAACACATAGACAGTCTGACAGACACACAGCTAAACACATAGACAGTCCGACAGACACACAGCGTAACACATAGAAAGTCTGACAGACACACAGCGTAACACATAGACAGTCTGACAGACACACAGCGTAACACATTGACAGGCAGGCACAGCGTAACACATAGACAGTCTCACAGACACACAGCTTTATAACAGTCTCACTGACACACAGCTTTGTGACACAGTCTTACAGACACACAGCTTTGTGACACAGTCTCACAGACACAGAGCTTTATGACATAGACTCACAGACACACAGCTTTATGACATAGACTCACAGACACACAGCTTTATGACATAGACTCACAGACACACAGCTTTATGACATAGACTCACAGACACACAGCTTTGTGACATAGACTCACAGACACACAGCTTTGTGACACAGTCTCACAGACACACAGCTTTATGACACAGTCTCACATAAATACAGCTTTATGACACAGTCTTATATAAATACAGCTTTATGACACAGTCTCACATAAATACAGCTTTATGACACAGTCTTATAGACACACAGTTTTATGACACAGTCTGACAGACACACAGCGTAATACATAGACAGTCTCACAGACACACAGCTTTGTGACACAGTCTCACAGACACACAACTTTGTGACACAGTCTAACACACAGACAGACGGACAGACAGACAGACAGACAGACCGACAGACAGACAGACAGACAAGCAAACAACCAAACGAGCAGGCAGAAAAAAAGGGCAGGCAGGCGGGCGGGCGGGCGGACGGGCGGACGGGCGGACGGACGGACGGACGGACGGACGGACAGGCAGGCAGGCAGGCAGGCAGGCAGGCAGGCAGGCAGGCTTTCTATTGCACTCGTTTCAAAGGAAATTACTGTGCCCACATGAAGTTACCCACCCACCCACCTGCTGACAGTATTACAGGCAGGTAAACAGACTCTTTCATGCTTTTCTTTTGTTCTCTCTCTCTCTCTCTCTCTCTCTCTCTCTCTCCGTCTCGCTCGCTATTTCTCTCTCTCTCTCTCTCTCTCTCTCTCTCTCTCTCTCTCTCTCTCTCTCTCTCTCTCTCTCTCTCTCTCTCTCTCTCTCTCTCTCTCTCTCTCTCTCTCTCTCTCTCTCTCTCTCTCTCACCCTGTGTGAGCTGTGACACTCGTCAATGGGACAGAACTTGCGGTGAGCCAATGGAAGCTGTGGTAGCTAGGCAACCAAGCACCTGGAGCACAACCAGAGATTTCCCCCGCCCTATAGGGTTACCTCCACCGCAGTGCCAACCAAACACACACAGGAGGCTGGCGCACCTAATCAAATACAGACTTGTTACTTTCAGCACGAGATCATTTCACTTAACTAACACCTCCTGTTGTGGGAAATAAAAAGAAATATAGCTATTTCTGATCGAATGGAGAAAAACAAGCTACCTGTATAAATATATTCCCATTGCACGTTTTCTCCACATATCCACAAATCCACAGACAAACAGAAAGTTGGGAGAGAGATTCCTCTTGTCTGTCTGCCTTTTCTTGGGTCAAACATTGCTACCGTGCCTAGTTAGATAGGCTCATGCGGTTCAACTACCAAATAGCACACACATATATCAAAAGATGCACTATAACAAAATATGTAATTCATCATTAAATTATGTAACTTATCCAGAGTGCAGCATCAGAAACAACGATTTCCAAACTTTACACATAAAACACACGGCTGTGAAGGGTCCAGTTATTTCATGTCGACGTTCAGATTAATTTATGTTCAGAACCAATGCTAACCTATGTAGCTCGACCTGCAGATAAATCTAGGTTCAGACCCAAAGCTAACCTATGTAGCTCACCCTGGGAAACACAGAAATGTATGTTCAGACCTAAAGCTAAGTTACGTAGCTCGACCTGCAGATGAATTTAGGTTCAGACCCAAACCTAACCTATGTAGCTCACCCTGGGCCACAGATAAATCTAGGTTCAGAGCTAAAGCTAACCTATGTAGCTCAACCTGCAGATGAATCTAGGTTCAGACGTAAAGCTGACCTCTGTTGCTCACCCTGGGACACAGATAAATATAGGTTCAGACCTAAAGCTAACTTATGTAGCTTGACCTGCAGATTAATCTCAGACCCAAAGCTAACCTATGTAGCTCGACTTGCAGATAGATCTAGGTTTAGACCTAAAGCTGACCTATGTAGTTCGACCTTCAGATTAATCTAGGTTCAGACCTAAAGCTAACCTATGTAGCTCACCCTGGGAAACAGATTAATCTAGGTTCAGACCTAAAGCTAACCTATGTAGCTTGACCTGGGAAACAGATAGATATAGCTTCAGACCTAAAGCTAACCTATGTAGCTCGACCTGCAGATAGATATAGCTTCAGACCTAAAGCTAACCTATGTAGCTCTCCCTGGGGCAGATAAATCTAGGTTCAGACCTAAAGCTAACCTATGCAGCTCATCCTGGGAAACACAGAAATCTACATTCAGACCTAAAGCTAACCTATGAAGCTCACCCTGGGAACACAGAAATCTATGTTCAGACCTAAAGCTAACCTATATAGCTCACCCTGGGGCAGATAAATCTAGCTTCAGATCTAAAGCTAACCTATGTAGCTCACCCTGGGGCAGATAAATCTAGCTTCAGACCTAAAGCTAACCTAGTAGCTCGACCTGCAGATAGATCTAGGTTCAGACCTAAAGCTAACTTATGTAGCTCACCCTGGGACAGATACATTTAGGTTCAGACCTAAAGCTAACCTATGTAGCTCACCCTGGGAAACAGATAGATCTAGCTTCAGACCTAAAGCTAACCTATGTAGCTCACCCTGGGGCAGATTAAGCTAGCTTCAGACCTAAAGCTAACCTATGTAGCTCACCCTGGGTCACAGATTAATCTAGGTTCAGACCTAAAGCTAACCTATGTAGCTCACCCTGGGGCAGATAAATCTAGCTTCAGACCTAAAGCTAACCTATGTAGCTCACCCTGGGACACAGACAGATCTAGGTTCAGACCTAAAGCTAACCTATGTAGCTCACCCTGGGAAACACAGATAAACAGGTCACCCCTATATGTGAGGTAGTCATAGTCTGGCTTCTGTCACTGGGTTTCCTGACCACAATGCTTACATCCATCCCTCTCTTCACTTTTTTCCGTTACTGTTCACTTTCTTCCTCTTTCCATTTACGCCATCCCCCTTTTCACTTTTTAATTTCTTCCCTTTTCCATTTACGTCTCTTCTTTCTTTGTCATTTGTTCTTCTCAATCCCTCCTTTTCTAGTGACTCTCTCTTTTTCACAACCTCCTTACTGGCATTTATTTCCTCCTTGAAATGTTTTTCTCTCGTATAATCGTTCCTGGGTAACTAAACGTTAAATATAACACAATTTGTTCTTTTATGAGTTTGCCTGTATAAATAAAGGGTTGAATACATTTGTTTTATGAAATTAAACTCTTGTTGTGTTCTTGTTGTACTCCCAGCAGGAGGATGGGGGCCGCAGGTCGATGCTTGGCGACAGGTCCAAACTGTTAACCCACTACCACGAGGACGCCAAGACCATGTACGAGGTGTTCCAAAGGGGCCTGCACATAGCTGGTGCGTGTACACACACACACTCTCACACACACACACACACACACACACACACACACACACACACACACACACACTTGGACACACACAAACATGCACACACATGGACACACATACTCACACACACACACACACACACACACACACACACACACACACACACACACACACACACACACACACACACACAGTCAAACAAACACGTATTCACACATGGTAAAACGTGGTACAAAATGATCATGTGTGCCGATAAGGCTCCTAATGTGTTTTCCGTTGTCGGAGGTACAACATTTATTTTGGTCACTATGACAACTGACCGTGTGGCTGGGTGCTTACATTTACAGTGTACCAAAAATTGTCAGCCTGTGAAAGGACTTCAAACCCAGACACGGCCCTGCTGCGGTTGTTACATTGAGCTGTATGGCCGTGGAGTCATGTTGTCCCTCCTCTACAGGGTTAGGGTTAGGGTCGGAGGTCAGAGACATGTTGTTACCTTGTCCATCCTCTACAGGCTTAGGATTAGGTTAGGGTTAGGGTAAGGGTTAGGGTCAGAGGTCTGGACCAGACCCATGTTGTTAAGTTGTGACATTGTCCCTCCTCTCCAGGGTTAGGGTTAGGGTTAAGGTTAGGGCTAGGGTCAAAGGTCAGAGACATGATGTTACGTTGTCTTGTTGTCCCTCCTCTACAACTGTTCTTCTAGTAACCCTAACTCTAACCTCTACAGGTGTTCTTCTAGTAACTCTAACTCTAACCTCTACAGGTGTTCTTCTAGTAACTCTAACTCTAACCTCTACAGGTGTTCTTCTAGTAACCCTAACTCTAACCTCTACAGGTGTTCTTCTAGTAACCCTAACTCTAACCTCTACAGGTGTTATTCTAGTAACTCTAACTCTAACCTCTACAGGTGATGGCCCCTGCCTCGGCTCCCGTCTACCTAACCAGCCTTACAAGTGGCTGTCCTATAAAGAGGTTAGTGTTGAGCGCGCGCACACACACACACACACACACACACACACACACACACACACACACACACACACACACACACACACACACACACACTCTCTACACACACACACACACACACACACACACACACACACACACACACACACACACACACACACACAAACACACACTCAATCTCTCTAAATAGGTGTGCGCACACTCTCTCTCTCTCATCTCTCATCTGTCTCTATATAGATGCTTTCTCTCTCTAAATAAGTGTGCACACTCTCTTCCTCTCTTTTTCTCTCATCTTTCTCTTAATAGCTGTGTAGACTGTGCACACACACACGTACACACACACACACACACACACACACACACACACACACACACTCTTCTCTCTCTCTCTCTCTCTCTCTCTCTCTCTCTCTCTCTCTCGTAATCTCTCTCTCTATCTCTCTCTCTCTCTCTCTCTCTCTCTCTCTCTAATATAAAAGTGGAACGAGCAGCCACATCACAAGTATCTGCTGAACGGGGACTGAAGTAGTTCCTCTTCATGCTTTCGGGATTGCTTAACCTTAAAGGTCGATGAGAACCACTTTTCTAGAGCACAGTCCCAACACTGGAGCTACACAGTGCAGTAGCAGCCAGCCCTGTTGTTTGGTTTGTGATAGGTACTCAGGGCTATCAGAGACACCAGTCAAACTCCTCTTCAACGTCAACTGAGTGGAACATTCTGAAAGTGGTGCATACATCAACTTTGAATCATGCCATAAAATGTTATAATATAGTAGTAATGTAAGTTCTGGCTTTTTTTTTTTCCTCTTACCCATCCCCTGTGTCAGTTTACACAGTCTATTTACATCATGCTTTTAAAATGTTAAACGACTCAAAAGAGGCTATGCAAATCACCCTCGGACGCAGCCCCCCCCCCCCCCCCCCCCCCCCCCCCCCCCCCCCCCCCCCCCCCCCCATGCAAATCCACACGCCAGCCACCCGTCACCGTGACAGACCGAGGCAGCCTCGTAGGACCTATGAGTAGGGTAGCAGTCACTGAAAAACCTCCGTGTCCCCCTCCCCTGTCCTACAGGTGACTGCCCGCGCTGAGTACCTGGGCTCAGGCCTCCTGCAGCAGGGATGCCAGCCCAGCCCGGATCAGTTCATTGGGGTGTTCGCACAGAACCGACCGGAGGTGAGCCCAGCTTAAGTTTAAAAGGGTCGAAATGCATGTAGATACTTCAATGACAACTGTGAAAAAGTTTACTTTTAATTGTTTAATATCGCTATATGTTCAATATCTATATTGATATATACTGTATATGCTGAAATATACAGTATGTACAGAAATATACAGACATACTGTGTATACAGAAGTATACAGTATGTACAGGTTGTATACTATATTTATACTATCTTAGATGTTTAATATATATCTTCGTATTGTTTTTTTTTTTGCAAGTTATTGCGTGGTGTTAAGCCCTTTCATTTGTGGGTCAACATTTATCGTTTATGAGCATTTATTGCAATAATGGAATGAAAACAATGCGAGGCCTAGGTCCAATTCCTCTAAGCTACACTCTCCTGCATCTCCTAGTGGATCATCTCGGAGCTGGCCTGCTACACTTACTCCATGGTGGTGGTGCCCCTGTATGACACACTGGGGCCTGACGCCATACGCTACATCATCAACACAGGTAACACCACTGGGGCCTGACGCCATACGCTACATCATCAACACAGGTAACAGCACTGGGGCCTGAAGGCATACGCTACATCATCAACACAGGTAACACCACTGGGGCCTGACGCCATACGCTACATCATCAACACAGGTAACACCACTGGGGCCTGAAGGCATACGCTACATCATCAACACAGGTAACAGCACTGGGGCCTGAAGGCATACACTACATCATCAACACAGGTAACACCACTGGGGCCTGACGCCATACGCTACACCATCAACACAGGTAACAGCACTGGGGCCTGAAGGCATACACTACATCATCAACACAGGTAACACCACTGGGGCCTGAAGGCATACACTACATCATCAACACAGGTAACACCACTGGGGCCTGAAGGCATACACTACATCATCAACACAGGTAACACCACTGGGGCCTGAAGGCATACGCTACATCATCAACACAGGTAACAGCACTGGGGCCTGACGCCATACGCTACATCATCAACACAGGTAACACCACTGGGGCCTGAAGGCATACGCTACATCATCAACACAGGTAACAGCACTGGGGCCTGAAGGCATACACTACATCATCAACACAGGTAACACCACTGGGGCCTGACGGCATACACTACATCATCAACACAGGTAACACCACTGGGGCCTGAAGGCATACACTACATCATCAACACAGGTAACAGCACTGGGGCCTGACGCCATACGCTACATCATCAACACAGGTAACAGCACTGGGGCCTGAAGGCATACACTACATCATCAACACAGGTAACACCACTGGGGCCTGAAGGCATACGCTACATCATCAACACAGGTAACAGCACTGGGGCCTGAAGGCATACACTACATCATCAACACAGGTAACACCACTGGGGCCTGATGCCATAAGCTACCCCATCAACACAGGTAACACCACTGGGGCCTGACGCCATAAGCTACCCCATCAACACAGGTAACAGCACTGGGGCCTGAAGGCATACACTACATCATCAACACAGGTAACACCCCTGGGGGCTTTCCAGCATAACAATGGCCATGTAAGAAATGGTCAAATGTACTTTTGTGAAATTATCCACATATGTATTTTTTTATCTTATTTATATATACAGTATATATGATTTATTTTTTCAACGAACCTAAAGTTGTTTATGTTTTGGGACCTGCTGTTGGGGTTTGAATCACACACATGCGTACAGTTCCAACACACAAACACACTTAGGTTCAGCGTAGCCTGTGTTGAACACGAGCGTTTCTAAGTAGGCGCGGCATAGCGATGTTTGACCCAACAGAAACCCTTAAGGACATGACAGAAGCGATTGTCGCGAATGAAAAGAAAAACCCGGACCTTTATCCTCAAGTCCTGATGTGTATCCTGTGTTTGTTGTTTTCCCAAAGCGGAAATCTCCACAGTGATCTGTGACAAAGAGGAGAAGGCCCTGGTGCTTCTGGGTAACGTGGAGCGTAAGGAGACGACGGGCCTGAAGAAGATCATCCTCATGGACCTCTTTGACAAGGAGCTCCTGGAGCGCGCCGAGGGCTGTGGCGTCCAAATCCAGTCCATGACAGAGTTGGAGGTACAAAAAACAAGCGCACCCTGAAATCAACACAATGTAAATTTAGATAGTAAATGGAAAAGGGGGCGTTTGATATGCTCATTACAGTCTTATCCAGTCCATGACAGAGGTGGAGGTACAAAAAAACAAGCGCACCCTGGAATCAACACAATGTTAATATAGTTAGTAGAGGCTAAAGGGGGCGTTTGATACGCTCATTACATTCTTATCTACTCCAGTACATGACAGAGGTGGGGGTACGAAAAACAAGCGCACATCATGATTGCTATCTTCTGAATTGAAATGGGTTCAAATGCGGTGTTTGCCGTATGCATGCTGCTATGTGTGCAGCTGTGTAGGTTTAGTTCTCTGCAAGACAAGTTGCGATGTGTTCCTTTTTAATTTAAACATCATGTTGTTGCGTCGGATGTGTTTGCATGCTGCTGTTTCCCACAGGCCCTGGGGAGAGAGCATCACAGGAAGCCTGTGGTAAGTGGAACTGAACATCATTATGCATCGCAATAGCCCAAGCTAAACTGTATACACCACACTAGCCTGGCTAGTAGCCCCATAGACTGGTTTGTTCAACGATAGTGATAATAACAAGGATTTGCTTGGGTTGGTCAGCCTGACTCAACCTCAGGACTAGAATCTGCAAAACATTTGAATTGAAAAACGTTTTTATTGTATTTATTTTGTATTCTTTCAAGTAAAGCACGTGTTACATGGCGCCCACAATGGAATTCAATGTGAGACTGTTGGCAGTGACTGTCACAGACAAGCAATAGACCAGCCACATATCAATATTAAACCTATTATGGTGTTGGGGAGGTAGGGAGGAGCTGCTAGGATGTTTGTGCCTCCTTTGTGCCAACGTAAATAACAACTTCAGTGCCCAGTTTACAAGCATGCATTGTTACCTGACTATATAGAAAGAGAGATTAATGACTTGACATCCTTAAGTCTTTAAAGACTCAACATCAGCAATTTGACTTCGCCTTATAATATAATAGACATGCTGGAGCATACAAACTTTATAACGTATTTAAAAACACCCTAGATAAAGGAATTCAATGAGCAAACACTTCTACTAAGACATTATATCATCGGTAGCAGTGCCTGATACTACCGTTTGTGAGTAATTACAACAACACAACACAAGACAACGCTGTGCCTACTGCAAACTCTACTGCCATTCCCCAGAAAGCATTTAACCCTTTCCCTATAAGGAGATAGAGATTGAATAGGCTGTTCTGCCCTCATGGCCAGAGATGGCCGTTCCGATGCCGTGGCCTCCGCTCTGACCCACTATTCTGTCGGTTTTATTTCCTCCTAGCCGCCCACCCCGGAGGACCTGTCTATCGTCTGTTTCACCAGCGGCACAACAGGTGAGAGAGACCCTCCTCACACACACCTTATGTCCCTTCCTCCCGTGTGTTATCCATCCCTCCAGATGAATCCATGTTTAATGCCTCCTGTTACTGAAACTGATGTCGGTCTATTGTCTCGCTATATGGTTGAAATGACCTTAATCCCAAGCCTAATGTAATACTTGTATTTCCAGTTGAATACTACATTCCTCGATGTCTCTCTCTCTCTCTCTCTCTCTCTCTCTCTCTCTCTCTCTCTCTCTCTCTCTCTCTCCCTCTCTCTGCCCTGCTTCTTTGTATAATTTCAATAACTGCCAAATACATTTCAACTGAACATTGCTTAATCAAGGCTAAAAACAAAAACAACAAAGGCTATATGAGT